>JAMKCF010000372.1:0-26605 GCA_023634235.1 Pisaster brevispinus | reverse complement strand
AGCCGTTGGCCCCGTGTGTTGTGTAACGCACGTAAAAGAACCCAGTGCACTTATCGTAAAGAGAAGGGGTTCGCCCCGGTGTTCCTGGTTTGATTGGCTGCATATTGCGCCACAGCACCTTGTAAACCATTACATGGTGCTATGTAAAGGAGTAGGTCTCATACTTCAAACGTAGCCCCAAAGACCTTGCAGGAAAATACTGAATGTTAAGCGCTTAGAGGCTGGCCTGCAGTAGGCGCTATACAAATACAATATATTATTATTATTATTATTTGTCAATTTCCACAATCGTCATTGGTTGCTTATTTCGATTGCCGGACACTGCTTTTCGTGGCTCTCACTTTAAAAACAACGTGACAATAGATCAATGTTGATAGTACACGCATGGGCATGATTTTTGAATACTTGAGGCTTTGCTATTCATTATTCATTTATTTGTAAAAGTTGACTTTAGCCCCTGAAGATATTTGTTTGAATGTTAACCGTGTTGTTTGCTGAATACCGGGCACCAGCAATGAGCAATGGATATGTATTAATTTGGAAGGTGATCCATTTCTGTGTAGCAAGACTTTTATGAAGCAAAGTTTGGTGTTTAAAGTTTTTGTGAAATTGGATTCAACATATCAATAACCCGAGGGCTCCACGTCACATGTAACTAGCCTTTCCCATGAAATAGGTAAATTGCAAAAGTTATTGACCATAAAAACTTAATCGACAAAGCACACTGGAGTGTTGTTGCTATTATAAACGTTGCAAGAAATGGTCCACTTTGAAGCAATGTAGTTTTAGAAAAGAAGGTAATTTCTTTTTAACAAAAGATTCGAATCTGACAGAGGTTTCACAGACAATAAGTCTTTTTAAGGCATCTAAAAGAACAACAAATTCTTATGCAACAAGAGTGTTTTGTTTTGTTGTTTCTTTCATTTTGTTTCTTGCAACTGATGACCGAATTAGCCCAAATTTTCACAGGTTTGTGTTTTTATGCATATGTTGGAATACCCCCAAGTCATGACGATGGTCTTTGGCAATTACTAAAAGTACCTTGCCTTTAAAGTTGAAAATTTGAAGTTGTGAAGTCTTTGAAGTTATTGAAGTTTTTTCAGCCAATGATATACCTTGCTTTATTTGAGGTACTTATCGGGGAGGACTAACGGGCGTCCTCATCGTTGGTCTCCTCTTAATAGTAATGTAATGTAAATAAATATCATCTTTTCTATAATAAAAGGAAGTATTCCTGCGGTCACTTCGAGTGGTCCTGTGTCGCGGGCTTGTCTCGACTGCATTCGTGAACAAGAAAATGGTCCTGCAAATGCTTGTAACAATGACGGCAATTCCGAGTCATGTGGAGAGTACCAGATCAAAAATGGCTATTTCACAGACGCTCAAGAATTTGATAGCTCTTTGGGAGGTTACAGTAAGTAAACACTTTTCTTTAACCCCGTATGATCTTTAATAAACCATTATTTTATCATTATTAAATGCATACGTTTCGTGGCCGAACGGTTTAGAGCACCGGATTTAAGCTCTGACCAGCAGAGTTTAAGTTCGAATTCTGGTCATGACACTTAACCATGATTGGTTTTATTCTTCGTATGGGATGTAAAGCTGTAGGTCAAAAATTTAATGTGTTGTGTTATGCACGTAAATGAACGTAGATTACACATATCGAGAAGGGAGTTTGACCCGGGCTTCTGGCAGTGGCTGATGAGTGTGCCGCAGCACCTTTGGTTTTGTACGACGCCCGGAAAGAGACAGTGGAAGAATATGCATCATAATCATAAAAAACCAGCTTGCCTCTCGAGATGGAACGAAAAAAAAGTATTTTGTTTTGAGAAATGTTTTTAATGATTGATATCTGCAGAGCCTCAGGGGAGGATTTTTTATTAAAAAAAAAAATTCCAAAGGATGTAAAAAACTGTGTTTTTGATTGTGTAAATAGCGCGTTTTCCTTGCTACTGTAGCATGGTACATTTGATATTGTTGAATCTGTTGAAAATGTTCGCAGTCTACGGTATGTTAATTGAAAGGACTTGATTTTTTTTAGAGGGCCCAAAATAAACGATACACACTAACTGTTGACATTTTCTGAAAACACGTACAGGTTGGAAAGCTTGCTCTTTTACCAGATGGTGTAGTGAAAAGGTAATACAAGCGTACATGAGTAAATATGCTACCCAGAGTCGACTTGGAGAAACACCAACCTGCAAACACTTTTCCCGGATGCACAACGGCGGTCTTTATGGTAACACGTACCCCTCAACATTAGATTACTGGTCGGACGTACAAAATTGTCTCAGAAATTAGAGAGAACGCCAGCCCTAGTCTGCAGAGAGGACCGCTGTCAGACTATGCCGATAATAGGCCTACTTTATTATCTTAAAACAATTTTGAATCCTCAATTCCGATTCTTAGATCCTTAGCATCAAGGAGTCTTACATAAACTTTAACAACACCCCGTACAAATACTCTGCCTTTTGATTGGTTTAGAGCACGTCACATGATATGTCTTACTTGTTTACCAATAACAGCGCAACGCGACGCGCTATACACGCAGCACCCGTAGCAACCGGTTAGCCTAAGCCATAACTTGACGTGTTAACAGCACACTTGTACATTATTTGTCAAACAAAATCGTTGAAGAAATGCATAACCAAGAACCACTTATCCTAGGGGAAAAAAACTTGTCAGCATGTATTGACAATGTACCACAGGGATGTGCAACCAAACAGCGCCCTCTCGGCAAGGTTTGAACAGACTGGTGTCACACGGCGTTTTGATCTGATTCCTGTTAAACGATATGCTTTTTTTTAGTTGCAAATAGTGTAGGCAAGAAGTGAGTAGTGGGAGGGGCAAACGATTTTATTACTACTGGTTTCTATTTCCGACCGACCCCCCCCCAGATTAAACTAATTTGTTAAACGTTGATACTGTTTAGAAAAAAAATATATGTTGTGCACACCCTCTATGTCAACTGTGGACTAGTATCCTTATTACATGGTACAATGTAATTACCATGTGATTAGATTGGTACCCTATGGATATCTGAAGACATGCACCGCCCTCTCCGTGACTCCCTTTGGCAGCATTACAAAACGATATATTACTATTAAATGGTGCCTTACCAAAACTAGTTATAGACATCCAAAGGCCAAAGCCTCATGGAGAGCATTGTAAACCCACAACTTTGTCTGCAAGTCAAAGATGTGAAGGTCATTGCCTTTTACAGATGTTGAAAAACTTATTAACCAAACGAACACTTTTCGTCTGAGGTTGTTGACTTTCAAACTGGGGGTGTTAAAATTGACAAAATGGTTGTTGTCACAATTATATACCCAGGAAAGATTCAAAATTAACACCATGTACCTTTTTTTTCCATGGTGACAATTTTTACACCCCAGTTTTTGAAAAACTGCCACATGCTCACGAGCGTATACCCTTTTCCCAATCGAGGACTGGTCAGTTTTCCTGTTCACTGGTGTTTTTATTTTGGATGGGCATATAGACCATAATTCCAGCCAAGATTGTTGCTACCGGGGTTTAATTTAGTGTTGTGCATCCACACACCTATACCGATGTGGGATTTTGTGGCCTTCGTGGGCGGGATGAGAGCGGAGCTGTGTGTTGAGAAAGCTGTGACAACTTGTAGTTAGGAGCCATTTTCATATCATGACCGGTAAGGGACAAAGTGTTTGCAACAAAATTAATGTTCCCACACGTTAATGAACTTTGTTCCACTTGTACAGAAGTACCCCCTTAACATCCTCTAAAGAATTCCTGGGAATTCAACACATAATGAAAACCCCAAAGGGGATACACAATGCCCCTATCGAACACAAAAAAACTCTTTTCAGTCAAAAAAGTGCTCCAAGCACACAGGGTGCAAGATAAGAATTGGGTTGTGCTACATTTGAACCGAACATGGCGTCCAGCAACCACGTGTCTAAATAAATGTGGTCCCTCTTTTTCGCAACTTTCTCAACATTATACACAGCTCTGGGTAAAAGTGTTGACACACTGAGAAAGAAAAGCACAACAAGAAAAACTACTTCGTTCTTAAAATTAGTTGTATATGCTGAAACTTGACAACATGGAACAGTAATTCAAGGCCCAAGTTCATAGAGCTGCTTAAGAACAAAGAGTATACTCGCTATTAAAGCGTACAAAATGATGCTAACAAAATTAAGGTTAACAAACAATCTACCGTGCTACATGTTACCATCTGTGACTGGTACCCTGCTCAATTTTGCTAAGCAGGAAAAGTCGTAAGCAATGTTACTGCTAATGCAGCTCTATGAAATTAGTCCAAGTAATGCTGGAAAACACTCATAATATGCGATGGACTTTTACTTAGATATTTTACTCAGATGTTATCAACGTAGCAATTGCTTGTGTATCCATTAGTGGCAATTAAATGATTGAAGCTTCAAGTTTGTTTTGTCATGTTCCCTTCTTCAGTTCTCAATTTGATGGATAACATTCACGCATGCGTACATACACTGTTACGCGTAAATTGGCTTCGCGCGTATGTTTAAAAACTCTTCACAGTGTTTATAGCACACGTTTAATCATGTCAACGTGATCCCCTTTCGACCAATCAGAGTGTTCCAGGTATTTATGAATATTGGTAAAGGACACCTTATGAGTTTAAACAACAACCAAAAATACAAACCAAAGCTTGAAAGAAATCCAAAACTTACAAATATATCTTCTTATCCGATGATCAAATGACCCCTTGCATTGGCCGCCATCGTTGACGAAACGTATACGCGTGAAAGGCTATCATTGGCTGAGAGTCGGGCGCAGCGCGTACACGCGTGCATCATTGTTTCTGATTTATCAAAGATGGCGGTCAATGGCGTCATGCGCACTCCATCTACTGACACTTCCAATAAAACACTAACAATGCTGGCGGGCAAATTGAGGGAACATCGTGCCTTTTTGGTATGGGGCTGATGATTGTGTGAAGCATACGCATTTTGTGCGTCGGACTATTGCACAACTGGCGATTGCCAAATAATAGTGTATGTACGCATGCGTGAATTTAATAAGCATATTTCATGGTATGACTTAATTTCTTACCTGTATTGATGAGAGTTCTCGCCGTGGACAGCATTGTCGGTCGAGTAGTGACAACTTCAAGTGCTGAAAATAGTAATTTTGATTCCAAAGTGTTGCATAAATAATCTCCCTCTCTTCGATTTCAATGGCAATCACAAAAACAATAACTATATTAAAGGTGGGTCATAGATTGGTAAGAACTTCCCAAATTAATTATGAAAACTTCCTTGTTTTTTATGGTTTTTGTTAGCTTTTCATTCTTGAACCTTTCTTTAAAAAAATTTCTTCCAAAGGAGATTATTTTCCAACTCCAGTTTCAGAGCATCATCTATCAACAACTGCAGTGCTTCTCAGAAGTGTTTATGATCAATTGATGAGGTACAATCTAAGACCCTACCATTAAAGGTAAACAAAAAATAAGGAGTAATTCCAAAGAAAAGAGCTTTGAGAATTGAAGGCAAAGTGCCCCTTCAGTGTTGTATCCCTATCACTCTGGTAACTACGCGTCATAAACCTTCATCATGCTGCCATCTCGGTCGTGTTCCTTGTACCAAATACTAGCAAAGAATAGTAACATTCATTGTACAAAAAGGAACCAGTCTGTTTCTCCTTCCAGCCATGGCTTGGTTACGTTGATTTGAAAAGGAGAAAATCAAGATGGCGGCACCGTAATGAAGTTCTTTTGCACGCACTATGTATGTGGCAATGAAGCCATTTTGGTTTGTAGCGGCCATGTCTGAATCAAGCGGCTACGGCTACGGGCGTTGGCTGCAACGACACCGTTGGAAAAAAATATATATGTGCACTCCTGCCATAGCCACTGCCGAAGCCGTAAAGAGACCCCTTACACTGGTCGCCATCGCTAAAAAAAGGGGGGCACCCGACTAAAGAAGGGAAAACAGAGCGTCGGCCTCATTAACATTTTGTGGGCCCTCAAAATTTTCTTTTTAAATAGACAGATATGAGAGCCCAATAAAAGGGTGTACAGTGTTAGATTGTTTTCCAATTGTGACCTGTAGGTTGTTGACTAATTCCAACTTGAGGAGTTTTGGATGAAATAAGCACTGAAGTAAATGGTCCTATTTGCTGAGAGGTGTAGTGACATTTTTCAAGGTTATGCACGGACGTTTGGAAAATTACACCGGTGTAGGGGTGTTTTTAATTGGAAGGAGTATAACACGACGGGCCTTGGGACTCCACTTATCAATTTGAGCAGAGAATAAAAGCTCAAGCGTCAATGGATAATTTTCCTTTTACTGTACTTTAATACTTTTTATTTTTTTCATGTGAATGTTGAGCGTTCTGCATCGTATGGTATGGGAATTTATTTAGTGTCGTGCACCCCCAAATTAATGGAAACGTGCCCGTCAATGATGCGCCCTCTACCGACAACAGGAACAAAGGCTATGCATCGCCACTAGAGTCCGCATATTAGTGAAAGGCAGTGATAAATTAAAACAGAAAAAAAAAATCCACCTACTACATCCAAAATTGAATAACCCCTTGCATTGGCCGACATCTTTGATGTCAAACAATGGGAACGTACACGTGTGAACGCGCTGCTCTTGATTCTCAGCCAATGATAGGTCTTCATTTACCTCAGTAAGGGCTTCATTTTGGCTAGTGACGTCATTATGCAAGGGGTCTATTAGGACACAGGTAAGACCAGTGTCTGTAAGGACAGGGGACCAGTTTCTGTAAGGACGGGGGACCAGTGTCTTTAAGAAACAGGGGACCAGTGACTTGAGGCTTACGATCATTATCGTTGATTCAGATAGTTGCACTCCTATCATCACCGAGAAGTCCAACCGATGGGTTAACCAGTGTTAAACGAAAGCACTGTGGTCCCTTCACCCGTACGATCATCCAGTATCGACACATGTATGGTCTGTGACGTTGAGGGCCATCCGTTGCCATGGTAGAGCCTCCCGGATGTTTTGTCGTGTTGCGTACTCTGAAAGCGCTGTGGCGGATAAGGTCAACAGTGTTTACCCCTGTGTAAAAGAACATATTGGACGAGGTTTTTAGTAAAATGAATGGCAGCCCCTAAGAGTAAACCGAGATCAAAATTATATCGCCAATTCAGAACCTTAAATAGCCCAACGTAGGTCCGAACTACAATTAAGTACAACTTCTGATCGCCTTGTCACTGTAAGCATGTTTTGTAAAAGTTTGCAAACTAAACTAAAGGCTGTATCCGAACTGGGGGATACAGCTATGGCTTACGACTGTTAGTAATAGGACTTAGGCCGAGGACTTACTATACTTCATTTCGTGATGAAGTGGAAATCTAGCCGTTGCTGAGGCTGCAGCCCATTTGGATACTGCCTTGTTTCAATCGGCAATTAATCGGCAGAGGTACAAGATGGGTTCAGTTCAGTGGCAGAACTAGAAGGGGATGGGGGCGGACAGGGGGCGGATGGCCCCGCCTTAGAAACATTGCGCCCTCTACCGGTGACTTGTACAAAGACTATACATCACCAATCGAATCAAGATAAAAAGGGTCGACAGACTTTATAGGCAATGATGGATAAACCCCACAAGATCAATTTGCTGATTCCCAAATTTATGGTGGCCCTGAGGGTGTCGTGGCCTAGCGGATAAGAGCACCGAACTCAAGCTCTGGTGCTTCTGTTCAGCAGAGTGTGGGTTCGAATCCCGGTCGTGACACTTGTGTCCCTGAGCAAGACACTTAACTATAATTGCTTCTCTCCACCCAGGGGTAAATATGGGTACCTGTGAGGGCAGAGATGGTTCTTGTGATTGATTTAGCCGAGTAGCGCATTATTTGTTGCACAGGCTGTATACTCCCCAGGGAGCTGAGATGGTTTAAGGAATGAATTAAGGCCCAGTGACCAGGGATAATAATGTCAGAAGCGCTTTGAGACGCCCTTCAGGTGTGAAAAGCGCTATATAAAAACGGGTTATTATTATTATTATTGAACACTTATATTTACCTAAACATTAACGTACCACGATTTGTGCCCCAACACGCAAATATTTGTGATTTTGGGACAAATTGTGAGTACTCTTGTTAATTTTAATACAAAGTTATAAAAGTTCAATGTCCCTTCAGGGCCACCATTCAATTTGAATACCAACACCTACTTTGCCACCTTTCTTACCCAAAGAAACGATCCCCATTCACGATCCTGTGATCGTAAGTTCAACTGTAGCAGAAACATCCCCTGCACCTCCGTCATTATTGTAGGGTGTAGGCTTGAACGCGAGAACAGCTGAAAAATGAGAAGTCAGAACAGAGATCGTTTACACATTTCTTCCATTAATTTTATCAAACGGTAGATAAATTCGACAAGCTCATTATATATATGTATGGTGGCTAAGGGACATCAAAAAATATATAATTACGTAAACATTCACGTGAATATTGACGTAAATACTTACGTGAATACTTGCGATTAGGGGCACTTTTAAAAGTATGAGAATTCTAATGTTTTCTTTACTTTCATGAGGGCTCTTTCTATTAGAAAATGACTGCATCAAAAAACTTATTTGACCGTAGGTTCCCTCTTATAGGAGTTATGAACTTTTCAGGGTTTCTTGTGTCATTAACCCTAGATGAAGCCATCAGGCACTTTTTAGGTGTCCGTTTTTAGTTAAAAAGTAATTACTCCGCCATTTTATTTTATTTGTATTTAAAAAATTTAAGGTTCCTCAACTACACCTAGCCAAATAGCATGCCAATTGTCTTGTTACCATCGGGGTTGATTTCACACCCAAAAAAATCCATCAATGACCAGTTCTCCCGGTATTCCCTTGAGAAATGTAAGAAATGTAAGAAATTATGATGTTTTTGCTGACTCATCAAACACGAGGGTTTCATTCAAACAAATGGCTTAGAGACACATGTGGGCTGATCTCAATGGAAATTTTGCTTGAATTTATTTTATTTAGTCACAAGGGTCTATATCCAATAGTTTGGGCGATTTAAACATGATTGTGTTCTCAAAAAACACGTATTACACGCAAAATATAAAACGGATACTTGAAAAGTACCTGATGGCATAAGTGTGTGATTTTTTTTTGATGGTGTCACGCAGGGTTAAAGAGTCACATATTGTTGTTATAGGTTAGTCAAGGTAAGGCTAATTTAAAGGCAAATTTAGAGATACAATAAAAGTCTCTTTTGGGAGTTTCAACTGAATGCAGTGTTTACTGCTGAGAAAACAGCAACAACAAAAAACTGTCACAGTATTCTCACAAGGAGTTTGATTATGTTCAGCGAGGTGACAGCGGGTACTAACCGCATTTATGGCCGCTGCATTCGCAAACGGACAATAACCTTCAGAAACCTGGAAACGACTCATGCATGAATCGCTTCTCAAATTCAAATGCTTTTGGAACAAAAATATCCTAACCATCAATTAGAAATGAATCTTTTCTCAAAATAATTTAAACTATCAACAGCTGCTGTGCTTCTCATCAAGTAAGTTTTTTTGTGGCACATTTTTGGAGTATTTTCCAATCTATGACCCTACCTCATAGTTATACAAAAGTAAGGATTTCGCAAATTCAGCACATTCTCCCAATTCTATTTTTGACACTCCCACCAGAAACCCAGACCCGTTACAATGACACATACTTCTATTCTATTACATCTCACACAAAATCAAACGGACCAATCAATGGAGAGAACCAAGCTTATGCAAATTAGTCAGTGACTTGAAACTTGGCAAGAAATGAGTGTGAGTTTCGTGTCTAGGCCAACAGTACGGTATCACCATACAATAAAATTTGTGCAATATTTAAACTTTAAACTTTCACATTGCGTGCCTGGACGGCTTCACCGCAAAAGCCCATGTTACACAATGACGTTGTTTTGGGGATTGGTGGTTTTTGTTGTTTTGTTGTGTGTTTTTATGGTTAAACTTGATAGGTATTAATTGCTTAAAGTTAGGGTCATGGATTCAAAACTTAGTGACCAAAAACTTACTTGGTGGGAGGCACTGCGACTGTTGACAGTATAAACGTTTTTGAGAAAGGATTCCTTTTCAATGGTTTGGAGATTATTTCACCCCCAAACAGTTGAATCGTTTCTCAGATTTCTGAGGGTTACTGTCCTTTCGCAAACTCCAGACGCGGGTGGTACCCGCTGTCACCTCACTAAAGGTAGATTGAATCGACCTTCGTATAAAAAATACTGCGACAGTTTTTTGCTGTTTTCTCAGCAAGTAGACTCTACTCAGCTGATAACTTCACAGGTGACTTTTATTGTATCTTTCTTTGTAATATAGTTTGTCTATAAATCAGCATTACAATGACAAAAAGCAAACGATGATCATACCTATAAACAAGCCGCCTTTCAGCCATCTTGTTATGCCATTTACTACGTGTTATAAGACAATCTGACGGGAGTGTAAAAATAAACACATTGTCTGCGAAAAAAAGTTGTCAAAAACATTGAAAATATCAAATTTTACACTCATCAACTGTAACATTTTACTCTATAGTAATTTTGAAGTGTCAATCTCAAAGTCAAGATTACAAAATGGCTGGTTGCGGGGAAACCCCCTAGGTTCAATGGTAGTTGTATAGTGGGTTTATTAAAAAGTAAAGATGGAAAGTTACGTGTTCTACTTGTCTCTCCTCATGAGGTCATAAAGCAATCTGCTTCCCGCTACGCGCAAACTTGTTGCGAGCAAATTGAAAATGTGTTTATTATGGACTGCTGCTCATGGGACAACGTCGAGGCCAAACAAAACTATACTTAGATTTGTCAGTTGTACAAAGGAGATTGTGCAAGTTTCGTACGTAGTTGAGGGACCTGGGATTGCCCACCTTGCTGTTAAACTTGTGACGGAAACAAAAACCGCCTTTGATTGGCTCTAAATTTGCGATTGTGATCACGAGATTTTCACGGGCTATTCTTGTGATGTATTTTGTTTTTAATGTCTAAATTGTGTGTATTACTTCATCATCTCCAGGGCATAGTTTGTAGAGAGGGAAGAGTGAAATCATACATGTAGCCGTATGCAAGTAAATCATGAGATGAGACCAAGTGTGACCTCCAGAAATGGTGATGGTATTCGTTTGTGCATCACAATTTTGTTTAATGACACGCAAAAATAATGGTAGGATCGGAACGCACTCAATGTTCAAAAAGCTTTTAACCTTAAAAGGTTTTGTCATTTATGAAGCGACTACACGTGTAGAGTGAGAATCATGCGTCGAAACGCAAACTTAAAAAAAATACAAACGTATGAGGCGTCATGTGCGGTTATTTAAAGAAGGTGAGGGGGGGGGGCAAATGGATAAGGGCAAGGTCACAGGAACAACAGGTGTAGGTGGGGGAGGCAGGATGAAAATAGGAGGGAGGTTATGAGAAGGAAGGAGCATGAGAATGCCTAGGCACTGTTCTGCCCGTAGTCGTTAGCGAATTAGCAATGTGTATTACGATCGAATTAGAAACGGTGATTCTTTAATGTCAACGTAAAGCCAAATCCGGGTTGCATGTTGTGAATTTTTTATTGAGTCAAACTGTGCTTCTTTACCGCCAATGTTACAGGCATCCGGGTTGCGTGTTGTGCATGTCTTAACCTTTGATCTCTGTAAGACTTGGTTAAACCTATGCAAGCCTTTATAAACAGCAGTAAACATCCAGTTATCAAATCTGTTGTTTCTTGCAGTTCGAAGCATTGGTATCTCTGCACTACTCCAGAATCGCTCTGACCGACCCAATCTTCAGAATGTCGCCTCTCCTTCTGTTTTCCTCACTGGTGATTCTCGCCGCAGGTAAGACCAAGTTTTCATCATTGCTTTATAGACAGGGTCATACTTTGGTAACGAATGTGCCCCGAAAATCTTTTTATGTAACTTCTATCTGAAAATTAATGGTAGTATATAGTAGTAAGTATCACGTGAAACTATTTCGTCTGAAATGCCCTCGTTGATACGAGATCAATAGCAATATTTGAGTCTGAGAAACGATTCGTGCTTGAATCGTTTCTCAGATTTCTGAGGGTTGGTGGTCCGTTTGCGAATGCTGCATGCGGCCAGAGATGCGACTGTTACCCGCTGTCACTTCTCCAAACGTGAATTGACTCGACATTCTTGTTAAAACACCGTGAGTTTGTTGCTGTTTTCTCAGAATATAGTCGCTGTATTCAATGTATTGAAAATTTTGCTAATAAATCAGCAATAAGTTGAAAAAACCTAAACAAATACAAAAACAGTATATGACCTATCACGCCCGGTACACCATTATCTAAACAAGTTTCAAGTTTCAATTTGAGATTTCACTGATGACAAAGTTCAAAGGTATATTTCAAGTGAATTTGTTACCGGTAAAAATCCGAAAGGGAGAGAGAGAGAAACAGCATTGGTCAATTTCCACAATCGTCATTGGGTGCTTATTTCGATTGCCGGACACTGCTTTTCGTGGCTATCACTTTAAAAACAACGTGACAATAAATCAAAGTTGATAGTACACGCATGGGCATGATTTTTTAATACTTGAGGCTTTGCTATTTATTCATTATTCATTTATTTGTAAAAGTTGACTTTAGCCCCTGATGATATTTGTTTGAATGTTAACCGTGTTGTTTGCTGAATACCGGGCACCAGCAATGAGCAATGGATATGTACATTATTTTGGAAGGTGATTCATTTCTGTGAAGCAACACTTTTATGAAGCAAAGTTTGGTGTTTAAAGATTTTTAGAAATTGGATTCAACATATCAATAACCCGAGGGCTCCACGTCATGTTACTAGCCTTTCCCATGAAATAGGTAAATTGCAAAAGTTATTGACCAGAAAAACATAATCGACAAAGCGCACTGGAGAGCTGTTGATATTATAAACGTTGCAAGAAATGGTCCACTTTGAAGCAATGTAGTTTTAGAAAGAAGGTAATTTCTTTTTAACAAAATATTTGAATCTGAGAGAGGTTTTAGACATGAAGTCTTTTTAAGGCATCTAAAAGAACAAAAACTCTTATGCAACAAGGGTGTTTTGTTTTGTTTTGTTGTTTCTTTCATTTTGTTTCTTGCAACTGATGACCGAATTAGCCCAAATTTTCACAGGTTTGTGTTTGTATCATGCATATGTTGGAATACCCCCATGTGATGACACTGGTCTTTGGCAATTACTAAAAGTACCTTGCCTTTAAAGTTGAAAATATATTGAAGTTTTTCCAGCCAATGATATACCTTGCTTAATTTGAGGTACTTATCGGGGAGGACTAACGGGCGTCCTCATCGTTGGTCTCCTCTTAATAGTAATGTAATGTAAATATATATCATATTTTCTATAATTAATTAAAGGAAGTATTCCTGCGGTTACTTCGAGTAATCCTGTGTCGCGGGCTTGTCTTGACTGCATTCGTGAACAAGAAAATGGTCCTGCTATGAAATGTAACGATGACGGCCCTTCCGAGTCATGTGGAGTGTACCAGATCAAAGAAGACTATTTCAAAGACGCTCAAAAAGTTAAAAGCTTTTTGAAAAATAAAAGTAAGTTAATACTTTTCTTTAACCCCACTATATTCTTTAATAAACCATTATATTACCATTATTAAATGCATACGTTTCGTGGCCGAACGGTTTAGAGCACGGGATTTAAGCTCTGACCAGCAGAGTGTACGTTCGAATTCTGGTCTTGACACTTAACCATGATTGGTTTTATTCTTCGTATGGGATGTAAAGCTGTAGGTCCCGTGTGTTGTGTTATGCACGTAAAAGAACGTAGATTACACATATCGAGAAGGGAGTTTGACCCGGGTTTCTGGCAGTGGCTGCTGAGTGTGCCGCAGCACCTTTGGTTTTGTATGGAGCCCGGAAAGAGACAGTGGAAGAAAAACATTATTCATCAGAATCATAAAAACCAGCTTGCCTCTCGAGATGGAACGAAAAAAGGTTTTTTGTTTTGAGAAAGTTTTTTAATGATTGATATCTGCAGAGTCTCAGGGGAGAAAAATAACTTCCAAAGGATGTACAAAATTGTGTTTTTGATTGGTGTAAGTAGCGCGTTTTCCTTGCTTCTGTTGCATGGCACATTTGATATTGTTGAATCTGTTGAAAATGTTCGCAGTCTACGGTATGTTAATTGAAAGGACTTGGTTTTTTTAGAGGGCCCAAAATAAACGATACACACTAACTGTTGACATTTTCTGAAAACACGTACAGGTTGGAAGACGTGCTCTTATACAACATGGTGTAGTGAAATGGTAATACAGGCGTACATGGGTAAATATGCTATCAAGAAGCGACTTGGAGAAACACCAACCTGCGAACACTTTTCCCGGATCCACAACGGCGGTCCTAATGGTTACAGATACTCCTCAACATCAAATTACTGGTTGGACATACAAGATTGTCTCGAAAATTAGGGAGAACGCCAACCCTAGTCTGCAAAGAGGACCGCTGTCAGACTATGCCGATAATAGGCCTACTTTATTATCTCAAAGCAATTTTCAATTCTTAATTCCGATTGGTAGATCCTTAGCATCAATGAGTCTGACATAAACTTTAACAACACCCCGTACAAATATTCTGCCTTTTGATTGGTTTAGAGCACGTCACATGATATGTCTTATTTGTTTGCCAATAACAGCGCGAACACGACGCGCTATACACGCAGCACACGTAGCAACCGGTTAGCCTAAACCATAACTTGACGTTTAAGAGCACACTTATACATATTTGTCAAACAAAAACGTTGAAGAAATGCATAACCAAGAACCACTTATCCTAGGAGAAAAAAAAACACTTGTCAGCATGTATTGACAACGTACCACAGGGACGTTGCAACCAAACAGCGCCCTCTCGGCAAGGTTTGAACAGACTGGTGTCACACGGCGTTTTGATCTGATTCCTGTTAAACGATATGCTTTATTTTAGTTGCAAACAGTGTAGGCAAGAAGTGAGTAGTGGGAGGGGCAGACGCTTTTATTACTACTGGTTCCTATTTCCGACCGAAACAAAACCCCGGATTAAACTAATTTGTTAAACGTTGATACTGTTTGGAAAAAATATGCTCTGCACACCCTCTATGTCAACTGTGGACTAGTATCCTTATTACATAGTACAATGTAATTACCATGTGATTAGATTGGTACCCTATGTATATCTGAAGACAAGCACCGCCCTCTCCGTCACTCCCTTTGGCAGCATTACAAAACGATATATTACTATTAAATGGTGCCTTACCAAAACTAGTTATAGACATCCAAAGGCTAAAGCCTCATGGATAACATTGTAAACCCACAACTTTGTATGCAAGTCAAATATGTGAAGGTCATTGCCTTTTACAGATGTTGAAAAACTTATTAACCAAACGAACACTTTTCGTCTGAGGTTGTTGACTTTCAAACTGGGGGTGTTAAAATTGACACAATGGTCGTTGTCACAATTATATACCCAGGAAAGAATACAAATTAACACCATGTAACTTTTTTTTCCATGGTGACAATTTTTACACCCCAGTTTTTGAAAAACATTCACATGCTCACGAGCGTACACCCTTTTCCCCATCGGGGACTGGTCAGTTTACTTGTTCACTGGTGTGTTTTTTAAATTTTGGATGGGCATATAGACCATAATTCCAGCCAAATTTGTTGCTACCGGGGTTTGATTTAGTGTTGTGCATCCACACACCTACCGATGTGGGAATTGGTGGCCTTCGTTGGCGGGTTGAGAGCGGAGCTGTGTGTTGAGAAAGTTGTGGCAACTTGCAATTAGGAGCCATTTTCATATCGTGACCGATAAGGGGCAAAGTGTTTGCAACAATTGGTCCCATACTTAAACTATAGTCCACTTGTACAGAATTAACCCCTTAAAATCTTCTAAAGAATTCCTGAGAATCCAAGCACACAGCGAAAACACCAAAGGGGATACACAATGCCCCCTATCGAGCACCAAATACTCTTTTCAGTCATAAAAAGTGCTCCAAGCACACAGGGTGCCAGATAAGAATTGGGTGGTGCTACATTTGAACCGAACATGGCGTCCAGCAACCACGTGTCTAAAGAAATGTGGTCCCTCTTTTTCGCAACTTTCTCAATAATAAACACAGCTCTGGGTAAAAGTGTTGACACACTGAGAGAGAAAAGCACAACAAGAAAAACTACTTCGTTCTTAAAATTAGTTGTAAATCCTGAAACTTGACAACATGGAACAGTAATTCAAGGCCCAAGTTCATAGAGCTGCTTAAGAACAAAGAGTTTACTCGCTAAGCGTACAAAATGTTGCTAACAAAATTAAGGTTAACAAACGATCTACCGTGTTACATGTACCATCTGTGACTGGTACCCTGCTCAATTTTGCTTAGCAGGAAAAGTTGTAAGCAATGTTAGTGCTAATGCAGCTCTATGAAATTGGTCCCAGTATAATGCTGGAAAACACTCATAATATGCGGTGGACTTTTACTTAGATATTTTACTCAGATGTTATCAATGTAGAAATTGCTTGTGTATCCATTAGTGGCAATTAAATGATTGAAGCTTCAAGTTTGTTTTGTCATGTTCCCTTCTTTAGTTCTCAATTTGATGGATTACATTCACGCATGCGTACATAAACTGTTAGCGTAAATTGGCTCCACGTGTTTGTTTAAAAACTCTTCGCAGTGTTTATATCACACGTTTAATCATGGCAACGCGATCCCCTTTCGACCAATCAGAGTGTTCCGGGTATTTATGAATATTGGTAAGGGACACCTTATGAATTTAAACAACAACCAAAAATACAAACCAAAGCTTGTAAGAAATCCAAAACTTACAAATATATCTTCTTCGCCGAATGATGAATAGACCCCTTGCATTGGCCGCCATCGTTGACGAAACGTGCACGCGTGAAAGGCTATCATTGGCTGAGAGTCGGGCGCAGCGCGCACACGCGTGCAAGTATTATTGTTTTTGATTTATCAAAGATGGCGGTCAATGGCGTCATGCGCACTCCATCTACTGACATTTCCAACAAAATACTAACAATGCTGGCGGGCAAAATGAGGGAACATCGTGCCTTTTTGTATAGGGCTGATGATTGTGTGAAGCATACGCATTTTGTGCGTCTGACTTAAGTGCACAACTGGTGATTGCCAAATAATAGTGTATGTACGCATGCGTGAATTTAATTAGCATATTTCATGGTATGACTAAATTTCTTACCTGTATTGATGAGAGTTCTCTCCATGGCCAGCATTGTCGGTCGGGTAGTGACAACTTCAAGTGCTGAAAATAGTAATTTTGCAAAAAAACAAGATTCCAAAGTGTTGCATAAATAATCTCCCTCTCTTCGATTTCAATGGCAATCACAAAAACTACATTAAAGGTGGGTCATAGATTTGTAAGAACTTACAAAATTAATTATGAAAAATGGTTTTTGTTAGCTTTTGACTATTGAACCTTTCTTAAAAATGTGTTCTTCCAAAAGAGATTATTTTCACAACAACTGCACTGCTTCTAAGAAGTTTTTATGATCATTAATTGATGAGATACAATCTAAGACCCTACCATTAAAGTTAAACAAAAGATAAGGAGTAATTCCAAAGAGAAGAGCTTTGAGAAATGAAGGCAAAGTCCCCCTTCAGTGTTGTATCCCTATCACTCTGGATGCGTCATAGGCCTTCATCATGCTGCCATCTCGGTCGTGTTCCTTGTACCAAATACTTTTTGTACAAAAAGGAACCAGTCTCTCCTTCCAGCCTTGGCTTAGTTACGTTGATTTGAAAAGGAGAAAATCAAGATGGCGGCACCCTAATGAAGATCTATTGCACGCACTATGTATGTGGCAATGAAGCCATTTTGGTTTGTAACGGCCATGTATGAATCAAGCGACTTCGGCTACGGCTACGGCCGTTGGATGCAACGACACCGTTGGAGAAAATATTTATCTGCGCTCCTGCCATAGCCACTACCGAAGCCTTAAAGAGACCCCTTACATTGGTCGCCATCGCTAAAAAAAGGGGGCACCCGGCTAAAGAAGGAAAACAGAGCGTCGGCCTCATTAACATTTTGTGGGCCCTCAAAATTTTCTATTATAATAGACAGATATGAGAGCCCAATAAAAGGGTGTACAGTGTTAGATTGTTTTCCAATTGTGACCTGTAGGTTGTTGACTAATTCCAACTTGAGGAGTTTTGGATGAAATAAGCACTGAAGTAAATGGTCCTATTTGCTGAGAGGTGTAGTGACATTTTTCAAGGTTATGCACGGACGTTTGGAAAGTTACACTGGTGTAGGGGTGTTTTTAATTGGAGGGAGTATAAACTCGACGGGCCTTGGGACTCACCATATCAAATTGAGCAGAGAATAAAAGCTCAAGGGTCAATGGATAACTTTCCTTTTACTGTACTTTAATGTTTTAAATTTTTTAGTATGAATGTTAAGCGTTCTGCATCGTATGGTATGGGAATTTATTTAGTGTCGTGCACCCCCAAATTAATGGAAACGTGCCAGTCAATGATGCGCCCTCTATGACAACAGGAACAAAGGCTATGCATCGCTACTAGAGTCCGCATAAATTATTAGTGAAAGGATAAATTAAAACAGAAAAGAAAAAAAAGGTCCACCTACTACATCCAAAATTAAATAAACCCTTGCATTGGTCGCCATCTTTGATGTCAAACAATGGGAACGTACACGTGTGTACGCGCTGCTCTTGATTCTCAGCCAATGATAGGTCTTCATTTACCTCAGTAAGGGCTTCATTTTGGCTAGTGACGTCATTATGCAAGGGGTCTATTAGGACACGGGTAAGACCAGTGTCTGTAAGGACAGGGGACCAGTGTCTTTAAGGACAGGGGACCAGATTCTTTAAGGACAGGGGACCAGTGACTTGAGACTTACGATCATTATCGTTGATTCAGATAGTTGCACTCTTATCATCACCGAGAAGTCCAACCGATGGGTTAACCAGTGTTAAACAAAAGCACTGTGGTCCCTTCACCC
Source organism: Pisaster brevispinus (assembly GCA_023634235.1). NCBI lineage: Eukaryota > Metazoa > Echinodermata > Asteroidea > Forcipulatida > Asteriidae > Pisaster > Pisaster brevispinus. The sequence continues at coordinate 7,644 of JAMKCF010000372.1, read as the reverse complement.
GTACGATCATCCAATATCGACACATGTACGGTCTGTGACGTTGAGGGCCCTCCGTTGCCATGGTAGTGCCTCCCGGATGTTCTGTCGTGTTGCGTACTCTGAAGGCGCCGTGGCGGTAAGGTCAACAGTGTTTACCCCTGTGTAAAAGAACAAATTGGACAAGGTTTTAGTAGAATGAATGGTGGTTTGCGGCCCCTAAGACTAAACCGAGATCAAAATTTAATTTAATTGGCGATATAATATATCGCCAATTCAGAACCTTAAATATAGCCCAACGTAGGTCCGAGCTACAATTAAGTACAAGTTTTGATTGCCTTGTCACTGTAAGCATGCTTTGTAAAATGTTAGCAAACTAAACTAAATGCTGTATCCAAATTGGATGATACAGCTACGGCTTACGACTGTTACTAATAGGACTTAGGCCAAGGACTTACTATACTTCATTACGTGATAAAGTGGAAATCTAGCCGTAGCTGAAGCTGCAGCCCATTCGGACATTGCTTTGTTTCAATCGGCAATTAATTGGCAGAGGTACAAGATGGGTTCAGTTCAGTGGCAGAACTAGAAGGGGATGGGGCGGACAGGGGGCGGATGGCCCCGCCTCAGAAACCTTGCGTCCCCGCCCCCACCCAATCGAGGTCGAAAATGCACGAATGAATGGTTCTCTTCCGTAATAATAGCACCCACAAAATGTGTATTTGCTCCCGCTCGCCCCCTTAATGAATTTGTTCACATTTTCGAGAAGGTTTACCGCTATTAGAGGTGGTGGAATGAACGAAGGGGATATGGGTAGCCAGAACAACTGACGTCACACTTCAAGGTTCGTGAGTAGCGCCAGATTGCCTTTCTGGCAGTTACCTGCCAGATGTACCTTTGACCTTGCATGTCATAATACTGCTTGCGTAGTGACACGCTACACTATTATCACTTACTCGTCATTGCATGTATATATCTAGGGGACCAGTGAATATGGGTGGTGGTTGATGAATGAAGGACTTTTGGGGACGCTAGGTGGCAGCAGACTGGTGAATACATAGATAAAAAGGAACCACAGAATTTGAAAGGCAATAATGGATATAAACCACAAGATCAACTTGCTGATTCCCAAATTTATGGTGGCCCTGAAGGGACATTGAACAGTTATATTTACCTAAATATTAACGTATCACAATTTGTGACACAACACGCAAATATTTGTGATCTTGGTACGAATCGTGAGTATTCTTGTTTAGGTAAACACAAATGCTCAATGTCCCCTCAGGCGCGCCATACAAGTTGAATACCTACACCTACTTTGACATTTTCTTACCCAAAGAAACGATCCCCGTTCACGATCCTGTAATTGTAAGTTCAACTATAGCAGAATCCCATGCACCTCCGTCAACATTGTAGGGTGTAGGCTTGAACGCGAGAACAGCTAAAAAATGAGAAGTCAGAACACTGATCGTTTACACATTTCTTCAATTAATTCAAGATGCTCATTATAAACATGTATGGTGGCTAAAAAGGGACATCAAAACATATATAATTACGTAAACATTCACGTGAGTATTTACGTAAATACTTACGTGAATATTTGCGATTTGGGGCACTTCAGGTCAAAGACTTCTGTTTTCTTTCATGAGGGCTCTATCTATTAGAAAATGACTGCATCACAAAACTCATTTGACCGTATTGTTGTTATAGGGCTGGTTAGTCAAGGTAAGGCTAATTTAAAGGCAAAATTAAAGATACAATAAAAGTCTCTTTTTAGAGTTTCAGCTGAATACAGTGTTTACTGCTGAGAAAACAGCAACAACAAAAAACTGTCACAGTTATGTCACAAGGAGTTTGATTGTGTCCAGTGAGGTGACAGCGGGTACTAACCGCATTTATGGCCGCTGCATTCGCAAACGGACAGTAACGTTCAGAAACCTGGAAACGACTCATGCATGAATCGCTTCTCAATTCAAATGCTTTTGGTACAAAACTATCCTAACCATCAATTAGAAATGAATCTTTTCTCAAAATAGTTTGAACTACCAGCAGCTGCAGTGCTTCTCACCAGGTAATTTTTTTTGGTCGTAAATTTTTGGAGTATTTACCAATCTATGACCCTACCTCATAGTTATACAAAGAGTAAGGATTTCGCAAATTCAGCACATTCTCCCATTTCTATTTGTGACACTCCCACCAGAAACCCAGCCCCGTTACAATAACACATACTTCTATTCTATTACAAATTCTCGCACAAAATCAATCTGACCAATTAATGGAGAGAACCAAGCTTATGCAAATTAGTCCGTGACTTGAAACTTGGCAATAAAACTTTTCGGTCTGTATTTTGGCGTCTAGGCCAACAATATTACCATACAATAGAATTTTTTAAAGTGCAATATTTAAACTTTAAACTTTCACTTTGCGTGCCTGGACGGCTTCACCGCAAAAGGCCCATGTTACACAATAACGTTGTTTAGGGGATTGGTGGTTTTTGTTTGTTTTTGTTTTCCCCGTGTTTTTACGGTTAAACTTGGTAGGTATTAATTGCTTAAAGTTTAGGTCATGGATTTAAAACTTAGTGACCACAAAAACTTACTTGGTGGGAAGCACGGCGACTGTTGATAGTATAAACGTTTTTGAGAAAGGATTCCTTTTCAATGGTTTGAAAATCATTCCAGCCCAAAACAGTTGAATCTGAGAAACGATTCATGCTTGAATCGTTGCTCAGATTTCTGAGGGTTACTGTCCTTTCGCGAATTCTCCAGACGCGGGTGGTATCCGCTGTCACCTCACTAAAAGTAGATTGAATCGACGTTTCGTGTAAAATAAATGCGACAGTTTTTTGCTGTTTTCTCAGCAAGTAGACTCTATTCAGCTGATAACTTCACAGGTGACTTTTATTTTATTTTTCTTTATGATACAGTTTTGTTTATAGATCAGCATTACAATGACAAAAAGCAAACGATGATCATACCTATAAACAAGCCGCCCTTCAGTCATCTTGTTATGCCATTTACTAGGTGTTTTAAGACAATCTGACGGGAGTGTAAAAATAAACACATTGTCTGCGAAAAAAGTTGTCAAAAACATTGAAATTATCCAATTAAACACTCATCAACTGTAACATTTTACTCCTGTAAGTTTGAAGTGTCAATCTCAAAGTCAAGATTACAAAAGGGCTGGTTGCGGGGAAACCCCCTATAGGTTCAATGGTAGTTGTATAGTGGGTTTATTAAAAAGTAAAGATGGAAAGTTACGTGTTCTACTTGTCTCTCCTCATGAGGTCATAAAGCAATCTGCTTCCCGCTACGCGCAAACTTGTTGCGAGCAAATTGAAAATGTGTTTATTATGGACTGCACATGGGACAATGTCGAGGCCAAACAAAACTATACTTAGATCTTTCAATATTGTATAAAAAGTAGATCAATGCAATTCTTGCGCGTAGTTTTAACCATTTGAGGGACCTGGGATTTCCCACCTTGCTGTCAAACTTGTGACGGAAACAAAAAACCGCCTTTGATTGGCTCTAAACTTGCGATTGTGATCACGAGATTTTCACGGGCTATTCTTGTGATGTACTTTGGTTCAATAACTAAAATAATTGTGTGTATTACTTCATCATGTCCAGGACACCGTGCCTTCATATTCACTACCTTATGGAGACCGAGAACAAAACAGAAAAGGAAAAACAAAGGGTCTCCGTAGGGAAATTCTAAAGACTGGGTTGCTCCACAAGGAATTTTGTGTACAAAGTCTATGGACGGTTCTTAACTTAACACAGTAACCAAAGGAAAGAACAAAAGATGTCTCCACAGGGATGCACAAACAGGAAGCTGTGTGTAGATAGAGAAGAGTAAAATCATACATGTAGCCGTGTGCAAGCAAATCATAAGATGAGACCAAGTGTGACCACAAACAGATATGTGGTTGGTATTCGATTATGCATCATAAAGACAGTTTTTTTAAAGGACAAGCAACACAAATAGTGGGACCGAAACGCACTCAATGTTCAAAAAGCATAAGATTTAGTCAATATGAAGCTTTTCCCCGTGCCGAGTAAGAATCATGTATCGAAACGCAAACTTAAAAAAAAAATCCGTTTGAGGCGACATGTGGAAAGAAGGTGGGGGACAAAATGGTTAAGGGCAAGGTCACAAGAAGAACAGGTGTAGAGGCAGGGAGAGGCAGAATGGATATAGGAGGGAGGGTAAGAGAGAGAAGGAGCCTGCGAATGCCTAGGCACTGTTCTGCCCAATTATAGTCTTTAGCGAAATAGTAATGAGTTTAAATACAATCGAATTAGAAACGGTGGTTATTTAACGTCAACGTAATGCGACATCCGGGTTGCATGTTGTGAATGTTTTATAGAGTCAAACTGTGCTTCTTTACCGCCAATGTTTGAGGCATCCGGGTTGCGTGTTGTGCATGTCTTAACCTTTGATCTCTGTAAGACTTGGTTAAACCTGTGCAAGCCTTTATAAACAGCAGTAAACATCCAGTTATCAAATCTGTTGTTTCTCGCAGTTCGAAGCATTGGTATCTCTGCACTACTCCAGAATCGCTCTGACCGACCCTATCTTCAGAATGTCGCCCTTCCTTCTGTTTTCCTCACTGGTGATTCTCGCCGTAGGTAAGACCAAGTTTTCATCATTGCTTTATAGGTAAAGGGTACTTTGGTAATGACCATGCCACCGAATTTTGAAAAAAAAGTTGTGTCGCTTCTATCCAAAAGCTTACTTGTTATATAGATGGTGGTAGTAAGCATCCCGCGAAATTTTGCTCTCACCTCCGATCACAAAATTTATGCAAACGCTTGTTTTGGATGTGCGCTGATAATCACCAGATGCTGTATCGCTAAGCCCTTTCATTGCAGTCTATGGTTGTTGAGGCGTCAGCGTCCTCTTTAAATTGCTTCACGCGTCAATACGCCCGTTTGACCATTGCAAAGTTAAGATTACATAAACATCCTTGTTTCCAGAGTTTTAATTTTGTGTCAACAAGAATTAACACATTATTTGTGTATTTATAAAAGCTAAATCTAGTTTTATAAAAACTGTAATAAGTATTTTTTGCTGTCCAGATTTTATCATTATTAATATGATTTAAAACAAAGATTTGATTTCAGAAAAAAACTTCGTTTGACGTGCTTTCTAAATCCATTGAATAAGACACGTACATGGCTAATTGTTCTTTTTGTCACACACCACATTCTTACGAACCAGTCAGTACAGCCCATTGATCTCTATATAGTAGAGACCAATGGTATAGACTGTTTCCCTGTCCTTATCCGCGCAGGATAAGGACAGGCACTGGCCCAGCGAGTTCATTGGATACAATGATTTCATTAGATAAACGTGCAGAGACGTAAGCGAATAGTCGCGACTTGTGAATGAATGGGAGGTCAAAGGTACGTCTGCCAAAATCCGGTCTGGCAGGTATCTGGCGTTATTCACGAGCCTTGAAGTGTTACGACAGATGTTCGGGATATCAATGGTACAGCCTCGCTAACGTAGGGATGAACTGAAAAACAGCGCTGATTGGCTCCCGGAAAGTGAATACTTTGCGTACACGCTTGTTAAAAACTTCCGAGCACTTGTACTTTGTAGGACGCTTAGAACACGAGTGTAAAAATGCAAGTATTTTGACGCAGCCTCGCTACCATTATGGGCAGCGCGCCGTATCGATACCTCTCGTCACTAACCCCTGGTAGCGAAATTTTTTTCCCCAGCGCGGTAAAGGCCAAGATTTGCATACCCCGCTCCCATTGGCTGGGACTTGCTGATGAATTATTCATTGAAAACAAGCTATGTAGGCCTTACGCGCGTGTTGTGTACGCGTACATACATACTGTACATCAATTTATTGCTCTCTATGTGAGGACTTTCCTTTGTCCCTTACTTAACACTCCCCATAGACATAAGCGCACGAAAATATGTGCGGACACAAAAATACAAAAGGATTCCAATGTGAGGACAGCATTGTCCCTTTTGTACTCATTTGTTCTACTGTCCCCACTCTTACTACCATTACACGATCGACGTTCTGATCTCTCGGTGTGATAGCTTAGCATACAAGTCATGTACACACTGGTTAAAAGTTGCTTTTGCTCTTGTGTGTACATGTACATCCATTCATAAGTTCGTGAAACTATACTGCGACCATAGACTGTGTGAGTCCAAACGTTTCACTGTAGTTGACTGTCCTTTGATAATGAAGTGTATAGCTATGTAGGATACATGTGCAGTAGCTGCGTAGTCATGGTAGTTTTTTGTAGTCAGTACTGCAATGCAACGTATGTATAACGTACGTGGATTTAGTGCCAAATGCATACACACATGACATACCCAAGCCAATGGGAGCGAGGTATGCAAATCTTGGCCTTTACCGCGCTGGGAAAAAAAATTCGCCCCCTGTTAGGGATGTACTGAGAAACAACGCTGATTGGCTCCCAATCCGCCTCGCTACCATGGGCAGCGCGCCGTATCGATACCTCTCGTCGCTAAACCCCTTGGAGGGAAACACTGAAAATCAATGCTGATTGGCTAACCAAAATGTACTGCTTTGCGTGCACGCTTGTTAAAAACATTCGAACGCTTGTAAGGCGCTTGTCGGGCGCTTGTCGGATCCATCGGGCGCTTAGTGTGCGCGTGTAAAAATGCACGTATTTCGACGCAATACGTTTCAAAACTGCATACAGTTAAGCCCGGGGTGCGTTCCACTTGCGCAAACAGATCGCAACCGTTTGCGCGAACCGTTTGTGATCGTTTGCGACCATAGAGTTATATATAGGAACTAGAGGGCGCAGTAGCCTATTTACGCGGCCCGACAAGGGCAGCGCGGCGGCCATTTCGTAAGTACTGAAGTAGTCCAAAACAACGTCTAAACCATTTGTGCGTGTTGCAAAAGAGCAATGGTTAACAATGAAAGGGTTTACTGTGAAATTTATGAACGCCAGTGAAGACCGTTTTTTATACTACTAAATAATCCCCGAATAAGTATAATAATTTAGAATTATATTCCTTCACTTTCGGACAATATATCATGGCATGTGTGTCCATCCTCTTTTGAAACGAATAACCTAAACCCCACGAAACAACTTTAATACAGCCGCTCGTTTTTAAAAGTTTTTTTTTAGACCGCATAACGTGTGTTTAATTGGCACACCGCGTATTTCGTATTCATTGTTGCCCTCGTACAAAATGGCGCGCGTGCCTCCATGCGGTTCCGTAAAGTTTGTGCATGTAGCATAACCAGTGCGCCCTCTAGTTCCTATATATAACTCTATGTTTGCGACCGAGTGGAACGATTTGTTGCGCACTTCAATAATGGCGGCGCACTGTAATGGAGATGGAGACACCGGAGTGTATTTTTTGTAGCGCTGGCTTTTAGTAGTCCTCTTTTATACATCACGACATCAACTTATTCAGTTGTTATTTCAACTCCACTAAAAAAATAAATAAAATTGTTTTCATTACAAGAAAAAACCGTCGTCTGCTAACCTTACGGTTATCTACATGCTGTCCGCCATTTTTAAAACCACCCACCAACATCTCATAGATACGTTCGCCTACGCTTGCTAACGTTCGCCAACGTTGGCAGCGCACAACTCGTTCCACTCGAAGTTGTTGGCAAACGTGCGCAAACGTTGGCAACGTTTGCGCAAG
>JAMKCF010000371.1:22500-26786 GCA_023634235.1 Pisaster brevispinus | reverse complement strand
GCATTGGTGATTGTCAAAGACCAGTATCTGCATCTAGAAACAACAAACCACTGTGAAGGTTTTAAAGGGACACGCTGCATTGTATTGGGCGGTTCGGGCTATAAAAATCATTTGACAGCATTTGTTATAAAATTAATGAGGCTGGAAAGAAGTTTTAAAAGTTGAATATTAGATCCACACAAAATATATGTTTCTAAATTGCCAGGTTTTCATTTTACTCTGTGAACTCACACGGTCCGCCATTTTGTGGAGTCAAAAGTTGGTTCTATACAATATTGCACACAGTGTTAGCTGACACAGCAAATGGAAAACTAAACATTTATTATGAGTGGTATTTGTGTAAATCATTATTTTCTACTTTTACAGCATTTTCCCAACCATCATAAGACACGTTTTCATGGCCCGATCTTTATGTCGATATTAAATACTAAACGTCACCACTTACCATGTACACGTAGCCTATCACCAGACAACAGTTGCGCACTGCAACATTGAAGCGTAAATCGAGATACTGCGAACGAAAAACGTTTTAAAATGTAAAACAAATTAATAGCATGGAACTGCCAAGTCTATCTCTTCACCGAACAAAACAAGTTTGACTGCATTTAAAATGTTATTGTATGTTATCGGGACAATAAAAAGATTATATCGTCACATTGAAGACAAATAGACCTAATTTGTATGACTAAAAATGTATTAAAAGCCAAGTATATTTGTTACCTGATATACACTTTTTAATTCCAATTCGTAGAATTTAGGCATGAAGATCCTTCCCGAAATTACACCAGTGACGATGAGGGGAATGATGGAGCCGGTGAACAAAATCGCCCCCCTGAAGTACGTCTCAGCCACGCTACCCTGGATGTAGATTCCCGTAAAGAGGCTGGCCAACAGTGACATGGCAACAGGGAAAAAACCCATCTAGGAAAAGATAACGAACTAACCATTTTACATAATAACTGCATCATTTTCCTATTTACCTTAGTTTTGTTTTTGTTTTTCTTTTAGTTTTTTTTTTTCATAAACTTTTTTTTTGTTGTGGTGTTAAAAAGAAAACCAGGAAGTTTTAAACATTGATTATTGAACGGCCCTATCATAGCAACGGAAACCTCTCCGAGTGTTAAACAATGGACATTTTTGAGTCTTTGTGCTCAAGTTTTTCATTTGCTTCTGTCCGGAAATGATGGGACAACCAGAAGTAATCTTTCCTGAACCGCGGATGACATAACATTTACCTGGACGTTTCGCAGGTAATCCGAAGGCTGAAAGTTCAACATTCTACAATTTGATTCCTGATTTGGATTTTCCTCTTTGTGGCACCAAACAAAACAGTGCTACCTGTTTTTTGTTTGTTTTCATAGTTTCGATTGTTGTCTGCAATGGAGGAGAGTGGGTGTACTTGTCCAAGCCACCTTCCGGACACTGATGTTCCGTCCCAACTTGACTATCGTCCCAACTATAGTTGGCACTGGTCCCAACTTGAGTGTTAAAGTTGGGGCGTCCCAACTATAGTTGGGATCGCAGTAAACACAAAGCACCTCCATGAATAAACTAAAATCATGTAAGTTTCTTAGTATGTAGTTTTTAAGACCACTTTCCCTTGAGAATATTTTAGATTAGATGAAATGTTGGTTTTCCGAGAGAAGGGAAACTAAATATGCGTAAGCCTACTTTGAGACTACTGACGAAGCATGAGGCCGCTGTCAGAGCCCTCTAAAAACACTACGTACAAGCATTTACACCGAGTTAGTTTAGCCATGGATGTAGAATTCTACCTCGACCGGCTCTAGCTCAACCATCAGTTTTGACATGAGTTTGGCGGGTTTGAAATAAAGAATCTTGTTAAATTAACGCTGATCACATCAGCTGCAGTAGTGTCACACAGAAATCCATGCATGATCGATCACGGTGTCCATCCTGTTGAACTCTATGGGCGATCCCAACTATAGTTGGGACGTCCCAACTTTAACACTCAAGTTGGGACCAGTCCCAACTATAGTTGGGACAATTGTCAAGTTGGGACGGAACACTGACACCAGGAATGTTAATGTAAACTCGGAACAAGCCCTTCAACGACACCCCCCCCCCCCCCCCCCCATTAGTGTGTAATTGTTGAAGGTTGATGCGATACTGGTTTTCAGTGGGAAGATTGTCGCACGTGCCTGGAAGGGGTCGAGCAAACCCCAGCATGGTTTGTCAGGTCAGATTGTAAACACATTCATCATACATTTCGCAATCTGAAAAACGCAACCGTTGGATTTATTTAGTCGTTATCGCCGAACATGCGGGTTTCACTTTCAAGCAAAGTTCAGCTATTTTTAAAAACAACTCCCCGTTGTCAACACAGCAGTGCTGCACCGGTCCCCCATGGTCAAAAATCGAGCACGAGACTTAAAGGGGCACACCGGCTTCGTTGGGCTATTTGGGCTACAAAATAGGCTAACATATGCCTTCAAAGGTCTTCCAGGAATGGAGAAGAACGGTTCCTAAAAGAAACCATCAAATTTTGCCGTTTTTGAGCATTTTTCAAAAAACGAATGTCACGTGATTTATCCGAACCAAAAAAGTGGTTCGGATAAATCACGTGATTTTCGGAGTTAGTTTTACTTCCAGCCGTATACAAGTAAATTACTGAACCAAATTTAAATCTGTTTTTTAAAAATTATTCATGAGTATTTGAAAAAAAAGACTATGTATTCAGATTATTGTTACAATTTGTAAATAATGATGAAAAATCGAACGTAAGATTCGCATTCAGAGAGTCCGTGCAACCGAAGCGTGTTTTACAGCGCACCAGCGTGGGAGCTAGCGGAACGTAAACCTTGGGGCATATCCCGTACAGCCGGTGCCGTGTCTCGTGGGGCCAGAGAGACAAACCCCGAGGCATGAACTCCCCAGCTTGCCGGTCTAGCCGTGAGCGTGGGAGCTTGTCGGAGGGGTAGGGAGCCAGACCAACAATTACGGTTTTTGTAGGAGGGTTTTAGTCTGATACCCCTAGCTATTATCCCCTAACTATTGCAACGTGTTGCCTGCGCTACACACGCGGGACGACGACGGGGAATATTTATCCCATACAGCTGGTCTACTTCTATGATAGTTGCACAATGTCCACCCCCCCCCCCCAAATTGCTGCTTTTGCTGGCTTTCCCTTTGGATTTATCGTGGTTTTTCTTTTACTTTTTACTTTTCGTTGGACCACCTTCTGTGTGTTTTTCCTTGCGATGTTTTTGTACCGATCCTTGGATGTCGAAGAAACGTTCTCCATTATTGCAAGTATATAGTACGTCGTCGTACACAGAATACAGGTTGGGGTTTAGTTTTCGCGGTCGTAACCAATAACTGTTTCAATGGCAAGTTCAACCGAAACAGTTATTGGTTACGACCGCGAGCGGACTTCGACTAGGACTGACCATAGAGCAAGGAACCTTGCTCTATGGACTGACGTCCGCTCATGTCACTGATCTCTATTATACTGACAGGTAATAGATATCAGTGGCATGGTTCATGTCTGTTTTTTTTATTTACACGTGAATTTGTGCTTGATGGATATGAAGTCTGTATCCTCATGCCTCGCCATTGTTATAATTGATACATAAACAGAGCACCAGTCTACTTACAACATCGCGCATCATTGCCACGTAAATTGGACAGTTGCAACGGCTGGAAAAGCGTATAAGCTGACCTTTGACCGCGTTTTGGTTTTTTTCACATTTTTCGTTAATTACGTGATATTTTGATGATTTTTTTTTACAACAACCATTTAAAAATTGTTGTCTGTCATTCCACATCACAATATTAGGTAAACAGTAAGCCGGTGTGTCCCTTTAACTTTATTATGGAAGTTGAGATATTTAAAAAGATCATGATATTACGTGGCCCACATATTCACAACACACAATAAAGGTATACAGTTTACTTTTCTATGAATTATCAAGAGTATCCACTGCACCAATTCTTCCGTGTGTATGGCTTCCCTCTATTTCATAATATACTCTTGGGAAATTGATATACCCTTTGTTTGTAATAATACTACACTCATGGGAGCAAGTTTACCCCCTTCGTGCATATAATGTACCCACTTGGGTATGCAAGAGGCCATTCCCTTCCTGCATGGGTGTTATTTTCAGATGCTTAGATTGAGTGAGTGATAAATACTTACCCTCAAGTGTGCTTTAAAAACAGTTTGAGTTTCCATAACACTATACCTTTATAACATATCTCCCCCTATCGATATACCAAAGTGGTGACATACCTTTCTACTGGCCAACATGAACTCCCCTGATGAA
>JAMKCF010000371.1:0-17500 GCA_023634235.1 Pisaster brevispinus | reverse complement strand
CACTTAGTCAGCAGGTTGTATGTGTATGGAGGTGCAGACATGTTCCCCCTATCATTGCTGCATCTTTACTGTTCTTAAAATTCTAAACGTTCTAAAAATGTGTTATTTGGGGGTCAGCTGTTACTATGGCAATTGTTTCTATGACCTTGGTTTTCAAATGATTTAGTTTTATAGTTTTTGTTTTTTTGTTTTTGTTTTGTTCCCTCTACTTTTTCAATGACCACATTTCAACTTGTTGGATTATTTTCTTAAGAAAGTGATAGTGATGTTTCACTTGCTAGTATTGAATGCATGTTAAGCCTGTTGTATTTAAGGTTACACAAATCATTTATTTATGTTTATTTATTTTTATTTTTTTTAATGATAATTGTTAACTTATCAATTAAATACCAGGCCATTAAATACCACAGAGTCGTCAATCAAGCTTCATCGTTGCCCGCTGGACTCCAAAAATTGGCGGGAATTTCAAGTGGAAAAAACAAAATAACTAGAAAACGCTTGCCCCCTTCAACGGCTGACCACGGAAACAAAAAGAAATCATTGTCACTTTTTGGAACAGCAAAACAAGTTTGCAAAGTTTTGTAGCATTTTCACAAAAAGAAAAAAAATATTGTATTATTTTTTAAAACCAAAAATGTGTTAACATTCACAGAAATGCCCTAGAATGGTATTTTTCTCATTTGTTATAGTTAATTATGTAGAACTTGATGAATTGAACATTGTGTTGGATCACTCTTTGTCTTCGTCTGGCACCGCTTTATCTATAGGCCTGCATCCATTCAGACAATTTTTGGAGAGCTATTTTTGTTATTTTTTTAACCGATCTCTGTCTACCAGATTGCCGGTTAAAAACATTTTAGGTCAAGTCCTTTATACGATTTTGATATTATTTTTAACACAAGGAAATTTGTCATTATCAACAAATTGCCTTTCATTTTAGTACGTAAATTACGTGCGTAACATTACGCCCATGGTTGTGGGATTATAGGAAATGAAATAAGCCCCGGGCCAATTCTCCAGTGAATAAGACCGGTATTTATGTAAAGCGATGAATGTACTCCACGATAATGAAACAAATGCAATTCCTTAAGACGCAATTCTAAGAAATGTAAGGTAGCAAACCGTAGAAGGGTCATCTATGTCAAAATCGCAATTATTTAAAGATTTGACGTCACAAGGTGAAGTTCAATTTACGGAGAAGGTCAATGGTGACACACAGGGCCTCTGTCTGGGAAAGAAGGATGTAGTTAATCAATGAGAAGAAGTGGCTTGTTTTAAAGACGTCATCAAATTAATAACCACTTGCTAAAATGTCTTTCCAGAAGAAGAAGAAACTAAAAATTAAGACGCAGTAGGCCCAAAGAAATAAGAAAAAGACCAAAACACAACAACAACAACAACAACAACAACAACAACAACAACAACAACAACAACAACAACAACAACAACAACAACAACAACAACAACAACAACAACAACAACAACAACAACAACAACAACAACAACAACAACAACAACAACAACAACAACAACAACAACAACAACAACAACAACAACAACAACAACAACAACAACAACAACAACAACAACAACAACAACAACAACAACAACAACAACAACAACAACAACAACAACAACAACAACAACAACAACAACAACAACAACAACAACAACAACAACAACAACAACAACAACAACAACAACAACAACAACAACAACAACAACAACAACAACAACAACAACAACAACAACAACAACAACAACAACAACAACAACATCAACAACGACAACGACAACGACAACGACAACGACAACGACAACGACAACGACAGCAGCAGCATCAGGGGCAGCAGCAGCAGCAGCAGCAGCAGCAGCAGCAGCAGCAGCCGCAACAGCAACAATACCCATAACTCAGAGATCGAGTGTGACGTCAAGCCTACATTTCGATGGAATATCGTTTTAAAGGGGGGGGGGGACTTTTTCCATTGTTTCGGACTTAAAGGTAAGGCCTATAGGCCCTGTAGTATTTTAAAGATGCTAGCTATACACGGGCCTGTTTTTTAAAATATTGTACATGAATCAGAGAGTTCAGTATTTTGTGACAAGGAACACGGATAAAGACGTTTTTTTGAGAAAGCCAGAGGTGACTGAGGAGTGGATGGTCACGTGGACCCTGGATATTAGAGGAACATTTAGGTTGAGGAAGCCTAAAGGGCCGCAAGAAGTATGCTTTGGCGTTCACACAATCGAACAACTCAGTGGGGACTGACTGAGGAGTGATGGACCACTACACATAACAAACCAACGGGTAAAGTTTTATAAATTGGGTTGTCGAACAAAGATACTATATGACGGCTAAGGCCATGCCTATCGGGCCCGCAGTCATTTGAGTTTCATGCTTTTACCCGCAAAGTGACCAATTGTCAAATTATTGCACTCACTATTTATTATAGGCTACTTCAAGAACAATCAAAGACACTTTTTACAAACATGGTGAGCATTTATTTATTTATTAATTGTTTTGATCGAGAAACGTGCTAAGTCATGGGTGACCATACACTCTGACCAAGGCTCAATTTCACACTATTCCAAAATTGAAGTGATTTATTGTTTGACATCATGCACACTTCCTTGGGAAATAATCACATGGGATGGATCAACACAGCTTGGCGTCTTTGGGGCGAAAGTACGGGGCGATTTTGCTAAGTGGTCTGACTACTGTGTGTACATCGTATACATTTCAGTAGATACTGTGGGAACCAGACGAAAATATTGGGCAACACAAACACCGGTCACTACCCGTCCACGCACGTGCTAAAATTGGAACGTAAACAAACTGGGGAGATGTTGGTGTTGCTTTTATTTATTTCTTCCGCAATCAAACAAACTTCAGTACATGCCAGCTACTGAGTAGTTTCCACAATGCAGGTGTGTCAAGCGAACAACGTGAAGGTGTACAATCTGAGCCTGGGTAAATCTTTACCGGAGGTAAGTACACTTTCAAATCCAAGTTCATTAAAAAAGTGTTTAACCACGGTGACCGCTCATAAAATGCGGAAAGTGCCCTATTTCCGACAGTGTTAGCCACTCTGGTACGCCTAATAAAAACATGTTCATAACTAATAATGAAATTAATTATTGGGTGAAATGGGGATCATGATATTAAGGAAATATTATATCCTTTGATGATATGGCAACAAAAAAAGAGTCACTCATGGCATGTTGTTAAAATGTTACCCCCATGCCCCCTTCAGTCAGTGCCCTTGCCTTACACTCAGTTAGTAGTTACAATGTTTACATGCCTATGGCCCATACCCCATTATGGCACGCCGAAAACTAGCAAGGCAATACATACTCCTAGAACTATGACTGGGGTTCGCTCTGCTATCGTCTAAAAAAAAAAAGCTGTTGGCATGGATGTGTACGAGAATGTCAAAAAGTTTTGAATAGGATTTTATACATGTCACTCTATCTCATATAACTAAGGTGTCATGGAGACGATAGCGGAACGAACCTCATTCCAGGCATAGGGAATGCACCTTTATTTTTTTGGAAAAATTTCCGAATCCTGCCACCACTTTTTCATTCATTAAACTTAAGTCTTTATTAAGACTTTGACCAATCAATCAAATAGTTTAATTTCTGTCCGAGTGCGTGACTAGCCAGGTTTTTAAACCCATGTTTCGCTCCTGGCTCCCCAAAGGAAAATATCTCATTTGAGTAAATTAGATACTATTTTATTTCATAACGAATGAAAAAGTGGTGGCTGGATACGGAAATTTGTCCATTTTTTTTTCGGTGAGCTTAAGAAAAAACGAGTCCGGACGTGTGGCCAAGAATTCAGGTTTCCTTGGCCACACAAGTGGGGCTAGTACATCCGTTGCCTAAGTAAAAATAAACCTGCCTAAAACCCAACATTTTAATTTGAAATGGGTGGGGTTACCGTTGACTATAGTGTTAATATTATACTGTTTCGTTCAATTATTAAATGCTAAATTTTTGTTAAAGGAAAATCTAGGCCTCCAAAAGCAAAATCGTGCAGCTGACTGGTCGAGTTGGATAATTTCAGCTCCTTTTTACATAATTAAATATCTTAATTATTAGTTAATTTATGTGAAATTTCAAAAGACATTTGCTCTGGCGGTAACAATAATCCCTGTTTATTTCAGTGGCTGTCTGATCGGAAGAAAAGATCTTTACAGAATTCGGATAGAGGTATGTAGACATGAATGAAGGCTACCATCTTTGGAGGTGTAACTTGTAAACACTTAATAAAACTGAAAAAAATGTATTTGCAAATCACATGCTGGTGCCTTTTAATTTGGCTAATTGCAAATAAGCAAAAGAAAAGAAACAACATTAATTAACAGACTAAAAGCACAATCCTCATGTATATGTATTTTTATAATTGAAATTGTGCTGGGAGGTTATGAACGAGATACATGTATCTAGGGAACTAGGAAAATTGTTCAGGAAATTGTCTGAGTTTGGTTTCAGGTCCCATCAGTAAGACTTGTGTCTTTGAGCGAGACTCTTGTTGCTCTGGTGTTTGGATGGGACATAAAACCCAATTTTTTGCAATGCAAATGTCAAATCAACAATTTGATAACCTGCCGTAAAAAGTTGGGGGCTTGCCCCAATGTTTCTGGCATGGTCTTTTAATATTGTGCTACCTCGCCTTGTACATGTATTCCTTTCAAGGTGTTGTAGTCTTGGTGCAAGATTTTCTGCGATGGTTACCATCCATAATATGTTAGGCCTACGAGGTGCAACAGCTCCATCAGTAGAGGGCATTTGATATTTATGACACAGTAAAACTGTTCGTTTGGTTATAGCAGTTCTTCATCAAGTCATATTTTTAGGATCAGGACCCTCTAAAGTGTTGTATCGCTATAGTTCGGTTCAGAGATAACACTTCATTGAGATCAGTTAAAAGTGATAAAACACAAAAAGTCTTGGACCAATTAGACTAGAGTTACACAATTTGCCTTCTAGAAATGTTCTCAAAGAAAAATTTACCATACCAAAAAAGCGAAACCGTCAAATAATAAAATATAAAGCAGATGCTAGAGATGACAGCATGCATCGATGTGCCATAATTTTTTCTCATACATGTATCTCCCTGCAGATCTACAGCATCGGATTCAGCTCATCCAAGACTTTGAGATGCCGTCAGTCAGTAACTCTGTACAAATCACAGCTGATAGTCAGTTTATACTTGCAACGGGTATGTCACAGAACACCGTATGACACTATGTGGAACATGTTTACAAGAGTTCACAATAACTTCCTATGTTTCTGGGCTCAATTTCATAGAGCTACTTAACTGCGTGACAACATTAGAATCTATGCTCACGCTTTCACCATCATACAATTTCCAACAGTACCAGATCTCGAAATTTACAGCGGACCGCAGGCCCCGGGTCAGTGATTTTAGCGTTGTGCCAGTAAAACTCACGACTAGATAAGTCTTGTGTTTTTCATTCAATACCTGTGTTTTATGAAATGATCAGAGTATTAATGCTTATTTACAAGACAAAAGAGAGAAATCTTTTTATTTGAAAGTAAAAACAGTTTATTTGTTGTTATTTTGTTATTTTGAGTCTGGTCTTTTCTCAATTTCATTTTGTAAACAAATTCTGGTCCACTAAAAATTCTAAGCATTGTGGTCATCTGGATTTCCCCCAAAAAATTGAGCCCTGAGGACCTTAACTAATAGTGTGTAATATATATTTGGGGGTGAACACATTCCTTTTCAAGTGGTCGAAACCATCCTAGAAGAGTCTTTAGACTCAATAAAACGAACTCCATTTGGACTAGCCCAAATCTTGAAGCCATCTGTCCAAGACGTGATTGATTTCAGCCAGGAGTGTCTATCAGCCCAAGCCTAAGAGATTTGTTAACAACTCCTTTGGGAATTCTAAGGGCAAGTCTCTGATGGAGTTTGTTCTATATCAAAGAATCAATCTGGGGTAATTGACATTTTCCATGCTATTTGGCTTGACCTTAATAGGGAAATAGGAAACTTGGAATTGTTGAGATATTTTAACTAATTTTGTGTTGGAGTAAACAAAATTTGTTTACATACGGAGTGTTCAAAACTGTCCAATTGCTTCATGGAATGTTTTAAGACCAAAGATAAGCAATTCACAAAACAATGTTGCTTACCAGATAAAAAAGAGCATTAACAGCCAAAATATTGACTGTATGTCATAAATGTACTGTTTGCAGCTGGTTTCATCCTTTCTTGCTCAGCAGAAAGTTGATAAGTTCTTGAGCAGCCCCATAAAATTGGTCTCTGGTCAGCAGCTTTCAAAAGGTTGTCAACATTCTTTTACTCAGTGGTGACTCAACAACCAAGTGTTTAGACTCTGATGATTTTGTCTTGTCTCATGCTAAGTGTGTGGGTTATTTGGTGTCAACTTGATGCAGAACATAAAGATGTAATGTACATGTAGCAGGGCTTTTGGAAACTCTTGATGATTCGATTCTAACAGTCTTTATTTCTTGTCATCAGGGACTTACAAACCAAGGGTCCGATGTTTTGAAGTCACTCAGCTCTCCATGAAGTTTGAACGGTGTTTTGACTCTGAAGGTACAGTAATAACAATCTCCCAATAGACCTTATTCTCTTGATTTCATTTGAGTAGGGTGCCCTTGGCTAGAGGTTTAAAAGAAGGCTGCTCATTGGCTCATCCTGTGCGCTGGGCTTACATAGCTGGTCAATTTCCATTGTTTCATCATCGTTTTATCTGTAAGATGGCAGCATGATGACGTCCATGCATATTAGGTCTGTCAAAGTTATTTTGGTGAGCATTCTGATGGGATTGAAGGCTTGACCTATAACCAAATTTATCATGTTTAGAAGAAAATATTTTACTACGTTTTCTTCTTCTGTTGCCCACTGAGGATATGTATGTCTAGGCTGTCTATCGCCAAGCGATAACGACTATGTAGTGCACATAAGATAAAACAACTGGTGCAGATACAACCCGATGAACTAAAAGAAGGTAAATAGCTCATCAAACAGTGTGAGTTCTGCCCCAAACCTGCTCATGAGGGAAGAGACCAATTTCTTGCAATGATTTTACATGCACAGAAAAGCCATGAGAATGGTCGTGGTGTTAGAAATGGCACGCCGTCCATGTCGGTGTTTCCGAGCAGCTTCTGCAGTGTCACAGCGGACCGTCTCTGCAGTCTTTGTGCCATTGGTCACTGTGTGCCTTTATTTGGTGTGATCTCTAGCTAGTACCTCCCAATTTTCAATATCAATGTTTACGCCTGAAGGTGCTATTTCCCCAAATCTAAGTAGAGAAGTTTAAGGCCGCCCAACATTTCTGTGTCCACAAGCTATCTGGCCATACAGTAATTAATTGGGTAGTCGGTCAACCCCATTTGCTTAAAATATAGACATTATGAGCATAAATCCCTTCCCTGTAGATCTGTTAAAGTGCTTCTACACACCTTATGGGATCAAATATTAAGATATAATGAACTGTCATATGAAGCTAAACCACAGTTCACAATCACTAGATGTATTATCTTAATGCATCTAGTGTTACAAGCAAGTATTCAACTTAATAATCAGCCGTGAATACAGAAGGGCGTATACGGGTTGGGATTGTGTGTGAGGATAGGGAAGGGGTGAGTGTGGTGGTGGTGGGGGGGGGGGGGGGTTGTGGATGAGGTAAGGGTGCTTAAGGTTTGATTGTTGGGGTAAGGGATGGATGAGAAGGTGGGGAATAAGTGTCGGATTTCTGAACGAGTGTGTCAGGGTTGGGAATCACTACAATCAGACTACATAAATCTGCACATATCCACATTAGAATCACAGCTGTCATGGTTAGACTTCATACGTTGTGACGTTTTATGCTTCAAATGATGGGAGTAGGGCAGGACTCCTCAAGGGGAATTACATTGTTGCAATAGAAGGTTCCAAGGTTTTCGTTTTAGTACAAATGTGAGAACTAATGTGGGTGAATTGAAGTGATTCATCTTTCTCTGTCTTCTTTCTTTTCAGTTGTCAAGTTTCATGTCTTGTCTGAAGATTACTCAAAGGTAAAATGAAAAGCAAATAATCACACAAAAAAGACTTGTAGTTTTCAGCTGATATTTTGTTTACAGTACTACAGTTTATAGAATTGTCAGATTAAGTGCTTGTTTGTCCCTTAGTATTTCTTCCAAACTAATGAAAATATGAAATGAAATATTTGCTCTAAAAGACAAAGAAAAGGATACATATTTATAGACAACAACAAGTATTAGTTTCAATCTGAAAGCTCACTGATAACCAAGGTCATGGCAATACTAAATCATCTAGTAACATATTTGTGTCCTAACTAAAAAACAAAACAATTTGAAGACACCCAAATTTTTGTCAACACTATGGCTTATTTCAATCACTGCAATCGAAATAAGCTTGATATTTACGTGCACAAAATTCCTGTCAAAACATGTACCGCTTTTCATTGTTTACATTAAAAATTGACTGCTGAACCTGATGACATTTTCACAGGATGATTGTGTAGTTTATTTGTTGAAAAATTAAATGACGGAAAGGATTCTCCAAAAACCGTAGATGTGATAAACTTTTGAATTCTTATCTCCGAATTTCAGATTGTATTTCTACAGTGCGATCGCTACATAGAGTTCCACGCCCGCTATGGGCGTTACCATCGGTTACGAATACCCAAATTTGGTCGAGATATGGCGTACCATAAGCCCTCTTGTGACCTTTACGTTGTTGGAACTAGGTTGGTAAACATTTGTGGAGTCATTGGCTCGTTTAATCTTTTTGCTGAACTCTTTTTGATATTTGTTTTTTCTTCTGGCTTTGTTTGAGCCAAAGCAGCTTCTCCAAACAAAACATACATGTTTGATTTTCTACCTGGCCTATACAGGGATCACTTGCATAAAAAGTTCATGATTTCATTTCTGCTTTCACAGTTTTGATGCTTTGATGGATTTTGATGTATTGTACCAAAATGCCAATAGCGGCTGCAAATGGCCGCAATATTCCGCAACCTTCACTCAACCAAAACTAAATCAAAATAAAGGTCATGTCCTAAATGGACATTTTCCAATGTTTTTATTGCTGACGTAGCTTCTACAGCTCAACACATAAACATACTCTTGCACTTGTCGGTTTCATTTGATGTTTTTCCAGACATTCTTCATAAAATAATTGAGTCCAAAATCAACAAAACTTGCCTTATCTGGGTATATGGTGATGGTTATACGAATGGTCTTTTAACTGTATTTTAAGTTTGATTTGTTTGTGACATGATTTGCATGTGAATACAAATGTTCTCTACTCCTTCATTCTGGTCACCGACATATTACCTTGTCTTTCCACAGTCCTGAGGTGTACAGACTGAATCTAGAGCAAGGTAGATTCCTGAGTCCCTTCGTGACTGAAGCAAGGTAAGTTCATACCTGACACGTCATAAGGTCAAAATTTGAAGAAAAAATTGGGCTTTGATGGAGTATGAATGCATAAAACTCTTGGTCAAGCCTTGAAATATCATCTCAAACAGTGATTGCTATGTCTATTGCCACTCTGCTAAATGTTTGTTCTCGTTTGTTTGCACTGGCAGGCGTATTAGGCCCCAAAAGAACAATTACTAAGAAGTTTGTTGTGTCAAATATACTCTTTATAAATGAAGTTATTTCACTGTACAAATTATTTTTATACCTAGTGCAATTGATTCTGAAGATTGGTATACAATTACATTTTTATGTTTTGTTTGCAATACCTCTTGTTTTTTATTAGGTGGATTTGAATAATGTGTTTGTTGTTGTTGGGTCTAGACTGGATGGTACACATCTTTTGATGACAGATACTTTTATATTTCTTTGACAGCCCAGGTTCAACTTGTACCTACTGTAATGGTTAAGTATTTAAAACAAATAAATATATAAACAAATGATTAATTGGTAATTTTGCTTCAGTGGGATCAATGCCTGCACTGTCAACCCGGCGCATCATTTATTGGCACTCGGAACACTTGAAGGCAGAGTAGAATGCTGGGATCCTCGAAGCAGAAGACAGGCGGCCATCTTGGATTGTGCATTAAGTAGCATCACCATGGAAACACAGTGAGTCTGTTCAGGGGGTTAATTGTCTTGCCATGATCTCTAGAAACGACAATAGTTATATTGTTCAAGACCATTCAAGTTGTTTTTCATCTTTGTTCCTTGGGTATGGGGCGTTGTGGCTGAGCGGTCTAGGGCGGTGGACTCAAGTTCTGAAAGTTCTGAAAGTTCTGAACGTGGGTAAGAATCCTGGCCTGGTCAGTTGCGACACTATTTTCCTTGAGCATAGCATCTTATCATTGATTCTCTCCACCCGGGAGTACAAATGGGTACCAGTCAGAGCTGGGGAATAAACTGTGATGGACTGGTATCCTGTTCAGGGGGAATATAATTATTCTCAGTTATTTAATGCCAAGAAAACCTGATGAGCCATATTGGCTCAGGACAGACTTTACTTCTAGTAATGATAATGATGAATGTTTACAAAGCACTGGTATCCACCATAGACGGAGGCTCATGATGCTGATAATTCAATTGCTGATTCACATTATGCTGATCAGGAACACCAGAGCTTGAGTACTGGCGCTAGACTGCTCGACCACAACACGCCCTAAAGTGATAGTGCAGAATACAATGCCAAAGGCAGTGTGAATTGAATGTTGTCAAGTAATTTGGTTGCTGCACAACAATCCAAGAGTACGTTACATAACATTGTGGCTAGAGATCTGGGTCCAATTTCATAGAGCTGCTTTAAGCAGAAATTATTGCGTAACAATTTTCTGATGAGCAAAATTAAGCAGGATACCAGTCACAGATTGTGCATGTGATTTACAATTTGGCTGGTAACCTCATTCTGGTTAGCATATTTTTGTTGTGCTTAAATACTTTTTTGTGCTTAAGCATCTCTATGAAATCTGTTTCTGCTCAGCAAAATTGTTTATTCTTAGGTGAGATTGTTTTGTGGAGGAGTATATTTTGACGTGGACGAGATGTTTGTCCCGGACGTAGGGTTGACTCTATCAGGAAGTCACACCTTGTCCATGACCCTCCTTCCCATTAAATATTGTCAAGGTGATTTGTTTAGGATAAACTGAGGCAGCAAGTAGTTCTTCGACATTATTCTCAATAACTGATATGTGGTGACTGAAAAAGTGGGAAATTGTTCTTATGTTTCCTAATAGAGTTCTTAATGAGTTCAATTTGACATGTTTGAAATCTTACTGATGACTAAGTTCGTAATAGCACCAATCTTCTAGAGAAATGTTTTCTTTGAAATACTCCTGAAACTGAGGAAATAGTAAGCCTTAATATGAACATGAAAACAATTCCTTAATTTTGCTAAAATGAGGTTTTGGAATCTGATGACATTTTCATAGGTTGGTTGTATACAATGTAGTGTGTTTAATGAAAACTCGAGTTTGGAATGAATCTTCTCTTAAAAAAACAACAAACAAATTGTATAATATATTGTTAATATTTAGAGTGAAAGGGATGCCTTCAGTATCATCACTCAAGTTCAAGGATGGTCTACAGATGGCTGTTGGGACATCTACTGGACAGGTAAGGCTGGAGTCCTTGAATGGACATGTCAAAAATCCAACATAAATACGTGCTTTTCTCATAACATTCATTTAAAAAAAGCAACAACAACAACAACAACAATGAGTGAATTGACTGTCTTATGATGACTTCATACTGAAGTTTAACAAACATGCCAAATATTTGTATGTTTGAACAAATCATTATCTTAAGAACCACAGCTCTAGCAAAGCATATTTTTGTATGACGTCTTCGTTATTGTAATATTTTTATGAAAGTGATAGGCCAATCCGAAAGACCGTCATTCTAAAGCAGTATTTTGCATTATGATGGGAAATTGGAATGAACCAAGCCAAGCATTAGTGGTTATTGTCACATGTACTCAGTGTGTAGTTTTTAATTAGTTCTGTTATTACTAAAGAACTTGTGCATTTACCCCATCATGCCGCCATCTTGGAGGTAAAATAATGATGCAACAATGACAAAAACAAACACTTACAGGTATGTACGCGTGATGCGCTGGATAGGCCATCGAGCAACCTTCTTTTGAACCTTAGCCAAGAGCACCCTACTCAGTTGGCGTCATGTGCATAAGTCCTATTAATAAGGCAATTTTATAGCTTCGTCTGTTGAACAATCAGGTACTTTTATATGACCTCCGCTCCAACAAGCCCTTACTAGTCAAGGATCATCACTACGGATTGCCCATCAAGTCAGTAGAGTTCCACCCCCAAGCTGGAATGGTAGTGTCCACAGATAGCAAGGCAGTCAGGATATGGGACATGCACACTGTGAGTATGAGGGTTGTGTCTGATTGTTTACAGTAATTTGTGAGGGGTTCACAATGGAATGGTGGGAGTCTGAACAAAGGTTGCTTACAAAAAAGGCCCCTAAAATGTACAAAATACAATGTAAGTAACCTAAATAACACTTTTAGTACAGTTTTGGTTGTCACCCGTTTAGTTGTTTCATGCAATAAATATTCTGAGACACAAGTGCTTTTTTTTATGCAAATCTGTTATGGGTATATTTTCCAGAACTTCAAATGTTTAGTGCCGAATAGCATCCTCAAAACCCTCCCATTGTCCATATTGCTATACTTACATGCTGAAAGTGGGTAGCTTCTACTTTTTCTGTAAAGTAAGCCAACTTGTAAAAGCAGTTAAGTTGTGACATTATTTGACCTGCTACATAGTCATCAGTTTACCACGAACTTAAATGAATCAAATCTTACTTTATCACAGGTCACATTGTTTACAAACTTGGATTCAAAAATTTAAAATTACCTAAAAGTTTCACTTGTTTTTTGCCCTGACACCAATGTGTATTTGGCACTGTATACTCAGAACTTGCCTGAGTCCTTCAAAGATAACAGGAAATAGGGAAAGTGCTGAGTATTCAGTGGGTAGTCATGGTAGTACATGTTAATAATAATAAGAATAATAATAGTAAACAGCGCTTATAAAACGCACAGTATCTGACAAAAAAGGCACCGGTTCTCAAAGGCAAAGTTCAGGAATTTTAAAATGCCTGTTGGAATATGGGTCTTGAGCTTTTGTTCTAAGACTGATGGATTTTTCTGTGTTCTAAGGTCAAGGGGTAATGAATTCAGTGTCAGGGCAATGAGGCAATTAATATTTGTTATCCCCGATACAAAATTAATATCCATTATACCTAATAGTGATTGTATATGTTTTAAAACATTTTGGAAATTGACAATGCTTTTACTTTATTTTGTTTTGAGACTGACTGTGGCTATTTTATTTAGCTGTTGATTTTATTTTACAATTGTTTTTGTTTTTTTCAGTCGAAGGCATTTACCGCCATTGAACCTGAACATGATATTAATAACATGTGTCTCGTACCATCATCTGGACTTATTCTAACAGCAAATGAAACACCCAAATTGGGCGTCTACTTCATCCCGGTGAGTGTGATTCAGTGGCTGTCTTAGGGGTGGAGGGGGGTGGGGGGAAGGGAAGGCTGAAGAAGTGGGTAACACTGGTAGCAGGAACACATTTCATATCATAATGGATGTTTTCAAGATTTGTGTCTACTATACTAAATTTGGTATATTATCTGCGTTTTTCGGAGTCGCCACAAATCTCAAGAGATGTCTTGTAACAGATTAGGCTCAACCTGCCATTAAGGCAACAACCAACAGAGAATTGAGAACAGAGTAATTGAAACAATCTCCCTAAACGGGGGCATTTTTACAGTATAATGCAGACTTTTGACACTAAATGAAAAATAAAAGACTGGCAAAGCATAGAAACAAATATATAACGAATACAAGGGTAGTATCACCTTAACAGTAGTTGGACGGAAGGCTGAAATTACACAACACAATTAAACAGGAAATCCTATGCCAGAAACAGATAAATGCAGAGGCCACTCGACCGACCTTCCATCCCAAACCACAGATCAGGACTGCCACTCCACACCCTCATCCAGACCTGAGTGTTCCCGTTTCAATCAAGCAGTTGAGGGAAAGAGCAATTAGTGAAAAGAGCAAGTCTCTTATTAAATGACCTTGAGGGGAAAACAATACAGATAAATGCATTCCTTCATCCAAGGTACCAGGATTCAGGAATGTCAAATACCTAAATGTTACTACCAATTAAAAGCAAATTCTCGCTGGCCCTCAAGTTAATCTGTGGGGACTAACACAAATAACTGTATCCCATCCAAGGTGACAGGAACTTAGAATGTCCACAATTTAATATTTGTTACACAGCTACTCTCCACCAAAAAGATAGTGAGACTTTTAAAGCATGTATTCAAAATACAAAAAAACAAACAAACAACAATAACAAATAAACAAACACCTCAACAAACATTAACAACAAACAAACAAACAAACAAACAAATAACCAACAACAAACAAACAAACAAAAATACAAACACTGCAATAGATTAGACCTGCCTGTATACACCATGACCCATCAAACATTCTAGATCCTGTCTACAGATGGTATGCAGCAAGCAAAGTGTAGGTATTGAGTCTATAAACAACCAGTTCTTTGTAGAGCCTCGACATAATGTGTCTAACAAACAGACAAACAAGACCTTTTTAGCTGTTTCGCAGCAAAGCGCAGCGAAACAGCTCTTGTTTTTGTTAAAGTTTTTTTTGTTATTATTTTTTATTTTATTTGTATGTTTCAGTAAAAACGTTTGTATGCGTTATTTTGCAATGTTCCCAATGAGCGATTGCAATGAAACTTTCAGTGATGAAAGGTATTGGTGCAATAATGATCCTAAAACAGTGATGTCATGATGACGTCATCACCTGTCACGTGACGTCATATTAAAGTTTCCTTTTTTTTAATATTTGAAAATCTATATCAAATCAACCACAAAAGACCGTAGGTTTCTGTTTGCGGGATTGGGTGGGGATAAACTAGGTCTTCATTT
Organism: Pisaster brevispinus; assembly: GCA_023634235.1. Taxonomy (NCBI): domain Eukaryota; kingdom Metazoa; phylum Echinodermata; class Asteroidea; order Forcipulatida; family Asteriidae; genus Pisaster; species Pisaster brevispinus. The sequence goes on along the minus strand of JAMKCF010000371.1, from coordinate 2,512 downwards.
TATTCAGTGTGCGTGACCTCACATGACCTCTACTTCCGGTCGAAACAGGAAGTGCCTTGTAATTCAAAAGTGGAAATTTTTATGAAGTTGCTTTCAACGATGTTATTGTTTGGCAAGGGTGGGCAATTACATAAAAAATACCGATGACGTCACAACACACAAGAGTCCCCTCTAGCGGCAGGTTGAAAACTGATCAAAATGGACTTTTTGAAGATGTGTGTGGTGAGGTTTGGTGTAATCACTTCAAAATTTACACACATGTTGACCGTCAGGCAGTTGTCATATGTGTGAAGTTTTAGATCGATGACGTCATCGGGGGTCACGTGACGTGGCATTAAAGGTGCACTTTTTGAACTCGTATATCTCCCGAAGTATTAGTGCTATCATGTTGAAACTTGGTAGGTTGTTATATATTGGCAAGGTCTTGTAAATTCTGAAATTACGTCATGATGACGTCATCACATGATTGTTTATGATTTTTTTCATTTTTTGCACCTTTTATTCATAAATTGCTAACAAAACGTGGTATAATCCAAATTCTTTTTTAAACAGGCTTGATACGTCATAACTGCTTTGAACAAAAACCCCTTTCATATTCAGTTGATTAATTTCAAAAAGTTAAGGCGAAACAGCTCGGCATTTGTGCACAAATGCAATATGTCTAGTTTCTTCTTTTTCTTCTTTTCATATCTTTGAAAATCAAATGGTTGTTTTCAATTTGTCCATGCAGTGTTTTGCATTGATGGTGTAGCTTGCGAGGTCTCTGAGTAATCTTCCTTTTTAGTTGGTGTTTATTTAACTTTCAGATTTAAGTAGGAGTGGAAGCTTTGCATGGTGGGATTCAATTTGGTAAGGTTTGTAGTAACAACATTGTTCAGTACCACCACAAGTTCAAGAGAGAATTCATGAACATGGTGTTGCCACAAACCTTACTAGATTGTGTACTGTTTATGGGCCATGTCACGCGAGGCAATTTTCAGGCAACCAGTTCCAGGCAAGAGGAAAAGTTATTCATCTTTTCATTATGTTCTTTTGGGATAGTGAGTTATAGCTTTAGTAATGTCTCTTGTGATGCCAAAGTGCTCCTTGTGCATGCTGTGACGTCGGTTGCCTCCAAGTTTCCTGAAAAATTGCCCTGTGTGACGAGCCCTCTCAGCGATTATACTGATAAGACTTCCATGTCTAAATAAAATTGCAAATAAATAAATAAATATCTACACCAAACAGCATTAACTCCCCCCCCTCCTCAATCAACAGTTTTACTTTTTTCAATCATTATTGACAGAGCCTAGGACCAGCCCCAAAATGGTGTGCGTTCCTGGACAATTTGACTGAAGAGCTTGAGGACAGTACAAACAGCACAGTCTACGACGACTACAAGTTTGTCACAAAAGCTGAACTGGAAAACTTGGGTAAGAATATTTGCCAGCTCAACAAAATGTTGGAAACATTTTGGCTCATTGTATTTACATTGAGTGGAGAATGCATGGCTGATAGCCTACAATGAAAAGTAGTGGGTAGACATATTCAAACATTTGATATAAGAGGTACCATTGTATGCATGAATCAAAGGTCAACCCATTCCCAGGCATGCAACTCTTCCGCGTTTCCGCGGATTTCCGCATTTTAAAAAAAATGATCAGTGCTAAAAAAAATACCTGTGGTGAATCCGCGGTTTTACTGTTTTTTCAACAGCCAAAAATAATCATTCGATCTCAAATGCACAATTGAGTTGTGTGCTAAACCAAGTTATTATACAGCCTTGAAATGAGTCTAAGGTCGTGTCTTCGTCTGGTCCCGCTGTTTTGCAATACGATACACGTCTTGTGTGTGTGTTTGTGTGTTAGTTACCAAACGTATCACTGTGCGAGTTCCAGATTGCATATTTACGTTACGAAAATCACATCTCCGAACGTCCATCAAAATGACATCCAAAAGAAATTATATTATAGATCGGGACCGAGTGGTTCCTGGCCAAATCAAAGCCATAGATAAAGGAGTCAAAAATACATGGAAGTAGATCTGGTTGGAAATAAAAGATGTGGACGGTATACTGCTCTCCGAAACTGTCCGGAAACTAGACATACATGTAAGGTGTTTTTCCATGTTATTTTAGTTGTATAAAACACTTCACTTTGTCATACATGCTAAGAATGCACCTAAGAGAATAATAAACCTCAACATTTTCTAGGGTACCATTGTGGGTCTCATGTCCCTTGGCATTTTGGCTGCCTCGCTCCGCACTTGCGTTGTGCCTTCGAAAATTTTCCTCTTTTTTTTTCATCGGGCAATTGCATGCCTGCATTCCATAATACTTGATCGCTCGGCCACAAGTACACATTTTTGTGCCTACTAAAGTTTAGATTTTTTCTTCTGACCTTTTGTAAGCATTGACTGTGTCGCCCCTGGAATAAAAAAAGAAGACAACTGTAATTGTTTTTACTTGTATCTTCTTGAAAAATTTAGAAAATAAACTTAGCTGTTGCAAAGTGCTTACCAACCATAAGACCTT
>JAMKCF010000370.1:0-27062 GCA_023634235.1 Pisaster brevispinus | reverse complement strand
GATTTCAAACCCCCATTTGGTTCAAAGAAAGAGCAGTTCTGCTTTCATGATGTCTACCGTCCCCTTTTGAGGTATAGACTACAGCTGAGCATCCTAAGGCATCTGCTCCTGCGGCCATTGAGTAGAACTGGTTAGGCGTGACTCGCATCTAAGGACATCTCATACCATCTGGTGGGGGTGAAACGATGGGCGGAAAAGGGTTAACACCCCAACAGTCGAGTCGGCCTGGGGTATGGCGCCCCCAGGTTGTACAGCATTGTAAAGCAAGATTACACACACCATCAAATCCTATACAGCTTCCAGCAGCGGAAGTCTGCAGGAGATCAGCAGCTGACCAAAATCCTGGCCCTTCGGGACATTATGACGACGGGTCCTTAAACCCTGCGGGGAGGGATCCGTCTGACTACAGCGTCAAGGCCACTGCGCCCCTTCTTAAAGGCAAGAAGTTGGTAATACTGTCAACGTTCAACGCTTTCACCATCAGAGAAGAATCAAGGTGTGAGGAACTGGCGGGACGAAGTTGGAACTGCGGAATTGACATTCTGGGGATCCAGGAACATCGTCATGTCCAGGAATTTGAGGAGGTCAGGTTCAAAGAGGTGGAGGGGGTTTCATTACTTCATCTGCCTGGACAGAGCCAACTACCAAGTTCGCTCAGGGAGGCACCCGAGGGTGAGGGAGGAGTAGGATTGCTGCTGAGATAGGAGAGCGAGAAGTGCTCTGCAGAGTGTCAACTCTGTCAGCCCACGTTATTCTTGTTGCAGAGTTTGATGGTATCACCACTGTTATATTGGTCTTCTCACCACACAATAGCAGCGATGAAGCTGAAGTTGAGCAGCTTTACAGGGACCTCCGAGCAATGATTGGACAGGTACATGTACCACTTCACAACTTTCTGGCCGTACTTGGCAATTTCAACGCCCGTCTCGGACCAGAAGACATCCGCTGTACCTACCACACTGAGGAACAGAAATGGTCAAAACCTAGTCAATCTTCTACAAGAGCAGGACCTCATAGCAGCCAACACCCAATTTCAGAAACAACAAGGAAAACTCTGGACATTCCAAGAGAGGGCTACAGAAGCCAAGCGCCAGATCGACTACATCATCGAGTAGTGTCTATGCGAGTGAGGCTTAGCTTGATTGAGACAATGAAAGAAAACCAGCCCCAAAGAGAAGATTGACTGGAAGTACTTTTCTTCCCAGCCTGAACTACAGGACCAGTACATGGTGGAGGTGGTCAACCGCTTCCATGCACTGGGGAAGGAAGAGGAAGGAGAGGAAGAAAAGAGTGAAAAGGAGGACGTGGGGAATAAAGCAAGGAGGAGAGTGAGCGCAACCGTACGTTACCAGCACTTCATCGAGGCCAACTCTAAAGCAATGAAGAGTTTATCCAAAGTGAAGCGAAAGAAGAGTTGCCACTCCGACCACCCTGATGTTATTAAAGCACGGAAAGAAGTTGAAGGAAGGCGTGAGAAATACATCCAGGAGAAATCTACTGAGTCCAAAGACAGCCTCAAGGCAGTCCACGGCTTGACTCTTTGAGATGTACAACAGACTTAGGGAGGAGGAGCTAGAGCGCAAGATCAGTGAGGTAGAGGCAGCAAGCGATGGGATGCGACATGAAGACGCGTGGAAGATCGTGAATGAGATAGGTGACAGGAAGAAGACTAAGGAGAGTCAAATCAGCTGTCCTACACCTGAAGAACGGGTAAAGACTTGGTTTAAGCACTTCAAGAACCTGCTTGGCGACCCCCCAACAGCCACCGAGAAGGATGAAAACATACATGATGTCCTAATATATATCTAAATAGATGATGGACCCTTCAAAAGGGAGGAGCTCAGGAAGGTAAAGACATCTCTCAAGCTAGGGAAGAGTGCCAGTCCGGATGGCACACCTCCAGAGGTGCTCAAAAACTGCAAGCTCGATGACATCATTTTCAAGTTTTGCAACACAGCACTAATGATGAATGACAAACCTGCCCAACGGTCCTTATCCAACATCATCCAAGTCCCCAAATTCTGCAACCTAAGGGAAACCAACAACTACCGTGGGATTAGCCTCACATGTACCCTAGCCAAGATCTATAACCGCCTGATTCTCAACCGTATAAGGACGGCCAAAGGTCCCAAGCTAAGGTTCAACCAAAATGGCTTCAGGGAGAAGAGGTCTACGGTTACACAGATCCTGGCCCTACGAAGAATCATAGAGGTCAAAAGGAACAATCTACCTGCTGTACTGTCTTTCATCGACTTCAAGAAGGCCTTCGACTCTATCCATCAAGGCAATATGATCAAGATCTTGAAGGCATATGGAGTCTCCCCTCGACTTCTCAAAGCAATTGAGGCTACTTACACCGGAACCATTGCCAAAGTTGTCACCCCTCGCTGGAGTCCTTCAAGGGGACACACTGGGACCTTTCCTGTTCATCATCAATCTCGATTACGCTCTGAGACAGGCACTCAAGGAACACAAGGATCACAATCACACCAAGGAAGTCCAGAAGACTTGGTGCAATCACCCTATCTGATCTTGACTTTGCTGATGACTTCAAAAGCTGCTGAGCAGAGTGGAGTTGAAACGTGAGAAAGTGGGGCTGCACCTGAACGCCAAGAAAACAAAGTACATCAGGTTTAACATCGGTGACCATGATACCCTGATGACTAACGGTGGTGCATCCCTCAAGCTCAATGATGACTTCAAATACCTCGGTGCCAGGATGCATAGTACTTACTGTAAAATACATCAAAGTACAGAAGGCCCTGGCATGGAAAGCTCTTCATGACATGAAGAAAATCTGGAGGTCAAACCTGTCAAAGATGCTCAAGGTGAGATGCTTTAAAGCGGCAATCTAGAAGATTCTTCTCTACGGTAGTGAGACATGAACACTCACAGCAGCACAGACCAAGTCACTCAATGGGTGCTACACCTTGATGCACAGGATGGCAATGGCTATGAGCTGGAAGGCCCATATGACGAATGCCGAGCTCTATGACAACCTGCCAAAGGTCTCGGGAAAAGATCAAGTCAAGACGTTTAAGCCTTGCTGGGCACTGCGTCAGGCATCCGGAGATGGGAGTTGTTCAAATCCAAAAATCTTGAAGTTGACAAACTGCCAGCAACTCTTGGTGCACTGAAACCACACATTCAAAGAGTGAATTTTATATCACAAGTAGCTGCAATTGCAAATACCCCATGCTTACTGACGATGGATGGGAGAAAATATCAGATGGGACCATTTCTGGCAGGAAATGTCTTGAACTACCTGCATTCCAGGCAGTTGTTGATCTTGCCAAATGTGGATTTCGCAGCAAATGTACCATGTTGCTTCTGCCAAAATAATTGAACTTGCCATGGACATCACTTTGTAAATGTAGTGACTGTAGTAACACAACATATTGCGGTGTGACAAATCACGAAAACAATATTTGACTAGGTTCCGGGTAACTAGAAGCCAGGTAGGCCCAATATTGACCTGGAATGGCCCTTTCTGAAATAATCTGGATGTAATCCAAGGTAACAATGAAATTTTTGATGGATAGGCTGCAATTTATGTAAACACGGGCCTTACTACAGTTTTAGGCTTCTATGTTACCCACATGCTGAGATATAATAACAACAAGTGTATTGAACATGGCAGCCATTTTTAATTCTAGATGGCGGTCGAACTAAATAAGCTACAGGTAAACAAATGGTTTTAATGGAATCCTTGCTGTCACAAACATGGGTATTGCCACCATTTTTACTTTTCTACGTTGCTCACAAGTTGAGATATACGCAATTTGTATTAAAAATGGCGGCCATTTTAAAATTCAAGATGGCGGCCAAACCATGTTAGGTATAGTTAAGGCAATGGTTTTAATGGAATCCCTGGTATTATAAACATGGGTATTGCCACCATTTTAATTCTTCTACATTGCTCATAAGTTGAGATATTGGCCAAAATATAATTAAAATGGCGGCCATTTTGAAAATCAAAATGGCGGCTGAAGACGCCATTTAAAAAAATGGTACCTAACTTTTTTGAAATCAGCACCCCAAAATTGACAAAGTTAGCCAATAAAATCCATTTTGGCACAAAAATCCAGCTGGAATACATATTGACCTGTACTATTATGAATGTGGAGTGAAAGATTAACCCAAAATGGCTACGATGTTTGCTAAAATGCAAGCGACTAACTAGAAGTTGCCACAGTTGTACGTGTAAGTCCAGACGGCATGATGGACTTACATTGTTCTACAGAAAACTTTAATTCTCGATTAAGGCCGTTGTCTTCTAAACACACCAATGGGGTAAGTCTACGTGTTGGGCTCCATAGCGTGGCAAGGTTGGCAAACTCTCAATAATGAACATACTAGTTCATAAAAACAAATAAAAAAAATGTTAGTGGCCTGACGTCTCGACCCTAGCAAAGTCTTTCTCGAACAAGACTACAAACATAAACAGGTACATGTATACATCAGGCCACTAACTATTTTTGTGTTTGCATTTATACTACAGGTTCGTTTGGTTGGTAAGCAGTTTGCAACAGCTAATAATTTTTTTAGTTCATTATTCATTTAAAACTTGACTCTAATGCACCAGACCACTTAGCAAAGAGAACCAAGTTGCTAATTAAAACTCTAAATTACCATGGTGAATTATTTAGTGTCGTTGGAATCTCAATTTGCAATTAGCTGCTTAAATATAAAGAACTTAACTGTAGGAAAGTATTGTTATGAAAGGTCATCGTGTGCTTAACTACTTTTAACTATTCACAAGGCGCTACATTGACTTCGAGTAAAATAATTAATTGTTCATGTTATTACAGCTGAAATATTTCATATTAAACTTCATCATGAAAACCTACATTGTTGTTTTCATGGCTATTTTTGTTGTGGAAAGTTGCAAAAGTGAGTGCACAGAAGGTTCACTCTTCACCAAGGATCGCAACCGTGCGTTGTTGAATCATGTGCCCAATTGGAAGGTTGTGTCATCTCCTGTGATCTGTGGGCGACACTGCTCTATGGATCCACAGTGTGCATCATTCAACTATCACAACATCAGAGGTATGTGTGTGTTGAATAATTCCAGCAGAGATCAAAGCCTTGATGACTTTGTTAAGCTGCATGGGAGTGTGTACTATGATGACATTGCGAACAAGCCCTCGATTTCAGCATCCAGCAATGAAAGTTACAACAGTTGTTTGATGATGTATCAAGCTGGTTACCGTGAAAATGGCATGTAAATCATCTTTCCTACAAGTCCGACTGTTGGGTTACAGGTATATCGTGATATGTAGACCGATGGAGGAGGCTGGATCGTGTTCTAGAGGAGACAAGATGGCTCCGTTGACTTTAACCGCACCTGAACTGAATACCATTCTAGGTTAGGTGATCTACAAAATGAGTTCTGGTTGGGAAATGATATCCTGCGTAACTGGGTCAGGACAATGACAACTCAGAGTAGATATGGAAGATTGGCAGTCCAACACAGCTTCGGCTTCTTACGGTGAGTTTGCTGTTACAGGTGAAAAGTACACTCTCCAGGTTGGTTCATACGATGCTCTGAGTACAGCAGGTAATTCGATGACATATCATAATGGGCGTCCATTCTTTACCAAGGACCAGGACAATGATGCAACGGCACGTAATTGTGCAAATGTATATAACGGTGCATGGTGGTATAATCGGTGCCATGCTGCAAATCTGAATGGTGTATACTACCAACAGGCTGAAGTGTCACATGGACATGGAATAACATGGGCAAAGTGGAAAGGTCAAAATTACTCCCTCAAGAAGTGCAGCATGAAAGTACGGCAAGTAATATAAACTCAAACGTCACCAAGAGTTTGAACTTGAATTAATCGGCCTGTTGAAAATCCCAAATACTATTGAACTTGTTTCAACTCAGACCCTCCATTTTAACACAAAGGTTAACGTCAAACAAACGAAATCAAAAATCATTATTTTGAAAAAAAATAAAATAATAATAATAATAAGAATAATATGTTTACTAATAACCTATTCCTGTCGCAGCTCTCTCTGCAGGTTCCTCTTGCCTATTTTTTTTAATTTCTTAATAATAAAAGCACTTCTTACACTGATTCTGTTATTCTAAAATTACTTTTATCCTGCCCCATATTTTTAGTTACATTATCCTCATGCGGCTTGCCCTGTAAAACTACCCTTTCACATGCTTCCCGCATTGTAATGCATACAATGCGGTACTATCTTTATTGTTCTGTAATCCCCCTTTTCATATTGACCATCCTTTGTTCTCACTACTTTTCTCTGACTGGTTCTTAGCCACTCCATTGTTTGTAAATTTAAAACTGTGATTGGCTATCGTTTCCCAATTTTTCTGGATGCTCTCCCTAAATCATTTGCGCCTCTTTTTTTACATAAATTGATATGTTTGTGTTTGTTCTTGTTTATGACTCTGGCGAAAGTCCAGTTTGGATCGAAAGCTATCTCCCCTGCTACTTTTATCTGTATATATGCATATATATAAAAACATAATACTAACTAATTTGTTTTTACTTCTTGGTAGGACCATACTTTTTTAATGGACAGGAAAAAGTTAATTTCTAACATAAAGCACAATCAATAAAAGACGGTATGTTAGTAATCAGCCTGTGAAAAGAATCTCGTCTGAAATGGCTCCGTGTAATGTATATCAAGAGAGTGAAATACAAAATACGGTAGCACTTTTAAAAAGTAAGTTTTTGTTTTACTCCAGAATTTAAGAATCTGACATTTATATTAAAGCACCGAGTGTTGTTAAATGTTCTGAATTGAAAGTGGAAATAAGTTGTTTGTTTAAAGACTGTATGAATTGATGCTAGAGTTTTCATATTGAGTAAATGAACTTGGTTGATATGTATAACGTTAAAATAAAAACGATACCAACATTAACAAGAACAAGAACAGCAACAACAGTAACAAGAACAACAATAACAACAACGACAAGAACAAAAAAGGTAGCAGCAAAAAAAACCACCACCACCACCACCACCACCACCACCACCACCACCAAGATAATAAGATCGACAACACTAACAACAAACACAGCAAGAACAAGAACAATACAAAAAACACAACAACAGTATTAGCAGCAGTAGCAACAACAGCAGCAGCAACAGCAGCAGCAGCAGCAGCAGCAGCAGCAGCAGCAACAACATCAGCAGCAGTAGCAGCAACAACAACAGCAGCAGCAGCAACATCAGCAGCAACAGCAGCAACGGCACAAAAAGAGAGCAACAGCAACAACAACAACAGCAACAACACTTTCCAGCTTCGTTTCTGGTAAGGTCATACTTTGACTCGAAAACAGTTGTCACATGATTTCTTTCCGAAATATAAACAAAAAATGGTAATGGTTGTAAATATCCTGCTCATTTTCCACCGGTGATTGTATATCAACAACATGAAATACAAAGTACGGTTATTGTAGGAAATTTTAAAAGTAAGTTTCCTCTATGAGATTATTTGACTTTTAAAGATAAAATACCAAATGTTGTAATATCTTGTGAAATTAAAGTGAAAATCAGGTGTTTGTTTTGTGACTGCTTGATAATGCTATATTATAATAAAAAACAGTACTTTATGAGTATCATATATAAATAAAAGAAATACATACATTAATGTTGCTCTATTTTGGTGTGAACCATCATAAAAACGGAATTAGTTATTCATCCTGTACAATAATAATCAACTGATGACGTCAAAAAGCGCGAGCTTCAATCATGTTACCGAACAACTTAGCCCTCCACCCCCCCACCCCCCCCCCCCCAGCAATATTGGCCCAAGCCTTACGCTAAGATTCCTCTTGACTGGACCCTTTTTCCATCTGCAGGCATGATGGTTTATTTTTATTGTAATACATATATTTTTTGCAATCCCCCTAAAAAAAATAAATAAAAAATACTGCAATATTGTGACCTTTTTTGGATATTTTTTTCGTAGGCCCTGTGCAACAGGAGGCTTGACTGCACATTTGCCTCCCTGAACGTCAGCTAGATGATTCGGCAAGATAATTTTAAAGGAAACTCAGGAAAGTGCTCAGCTTAATTATTTTATTTTTGTTTTGTCAGCTATGCACGCTCAGCCAAAAGTGTCTCAAAGATTGATATCGGCGAATAAATGCAATTACTACTATAATATCAGTTACAACTCCTTACAAAGTATATGCATTTCAATCATGATGCTTGTTGTTTTGTATTGGGATTGTTTTCCTTTAAATATTACCGAATGTTTGTAACATTAACATCATTTTTAATTAGCATAACTATCTCAAAAATAAACTTAAAGGCAGGGTGTAATTTTGGTCATTACTCTTAAAGTTACTCTACAAGGCTCGATAGACCGACTTGGTAAAGAACACTGGAGAGAAAAGAGAAGCTTTGAAGTAAATTGGTTTTGTAGAGACAAAAGGTAATTTTCCGTCCCAAAATTTGAATCTGGGATTAAATTTGGCATGAAGCTTTTCTCAAGCATCTCAACGTTTGTTGTTCTCTCTATATCAGTCTTTGTTCTCTCTTTATCTGTCTTTGCTTGCTTTTCTAATTCAATTGTTTTCTTGCAATCCTGATGACCAATTGAGCCGACATTTTCACAGGTTTGTTTTTTGATGCATTTGTTGGAATACAACAAGTGAAGATACTGGTCTTGGACAATTAACAAACGTAGAACCAGCCTTTGAGTCAAAGCACAAAGGAGCTTCTGAGGATGGATTGCATATTACTGTTAATCAAATCATAATATGTAAGTAAGCCAACCTATGCATCGCCTGTTCATCTGATTGTTTATCTCCTCGTATTGACCTTTCCTTTCGTTATATCCGTAACTCAATACTGTCTTTTCTCCCTCATCGTCGTCATTAGGAGAAAAGAAACGTCCTCATCATTCGAAGTGATATCCTCATCTCGCTGATGAAACTGTAGAAAGTTTCCCCGTTACATGAAAGAGATGATTCGATTTGGATTCAGGACCGCCCGTTGGCAATAATGCGCTCTGAAATATCATTAATCAATTAGTATTGACGTTCAGAAATACACTTGTCCCTCAGCCATCTGCGAGGAGCTTTAACTTGCTTAATTTATTGATACGGCTCATCAATCTGCCTCTGATTTGTCAGGAAGGGGGTAATTGTGTTGTGATTTTATATGCTGTGGATGGCCACTAATTACACGGGGAAGATTTTAACTGCTTCTGAATACTTGGGGTCGAGGGTTCAAGTCCTGCCCAGGTCCTGAATAGTGCTTCGTGTTTGCACACCGGCTCGATTGACCCGTGCGTGATTTCATTTCAGATATCGGAATGGCTAATTTTGTTTTCTTCCCGTGGGTGGTTGGGGGCGTTACCCACATAGTGACATGCTTCAGCACAATATGTCTCTTTACAATGTGTACTGGTATCGACTTTATAGTAAAACAGTTATGGGTTTGATGATCATAAATCATTGGATCGATCATTATTAAACAATGTTATCAATCATTAAATTGCACAATTTATATTGAAATGTTGTTCCTCTCTCCGATCGTAACTAACTCTATTACTTTTGCCAATACAAACATGTTATCAATTTATTGTTTTATTTCCTCTTAAATTAGGTTTCCTCATCCATTTTGTATTGAGCTGCTCTCCCAAGGGCCTTGTAAACAAACAATATTAAAGACAGCGCGAAGAAAAATTGCATCTAGGGTCAAAGTGCAAAAAACGACTCTTCAAACCAGAAGCTGGAGGCATTTTGAAAAAAAAAATCGACATAAATGCTTAGAAACAAAACCTATATAAAAATGGCTACAAGTTCATAAGTGAGCTTGGAGAAAACAAAACAACACTAAGAAAGTAAGAGATGGGAGAACTTTACAAAACTGACATGTAAAAGAAAATAAGTGAATACACTGATTCAAATAAAAAAAAAAACGGTATGGAGATAACAACAGTTCACTACCCTAAAACCCAACACAGCCCAAATATGTATAAAGACAGCTGCAGTTAAATTGCAGAAAAATAAATTGTCACGAATTAACTAGTGCGTGCGTACTTTTTTTTTAGTCAGCCTCAAGGAAACCGTAAACCATGTTTTTTTTCTCTTTTGTTTCTGTCTTCTTTTCACATTTTATATTTCAAATCAAAAAAATGAACTGTTGGAGGGGATCACATTACAGCTCTTAGCGCCCATGGGCCTCCATGTACTTAGAAACGGCACCCAAAATAACATGTGCATGTTCCACGTAATTACCTGTGCCTTGATCCCCCCCCCAAAAAAAAAAAAAAAAAAAAAAAAAAAAAAAAAATAAAAACACACACAAAAAAACACGTGCTGTGTTGCGGTATCTATCACGTGCCAAGGCAATTTGTCCCGGGAACTATGTCTCCTTGTCAGGTTCATCAGTTTTTTTTCTGGTGCTAATCCTCGAAATGGATTAAACGAGTAACCGAATCCTTGAGCGACCGATTAATTGTTTTACTCTCCAAAACGGTCAACCAATTACCTTGGATGTTCTCATTAGCCTAGTTATTTGCGTTTTGAGTCTATTGTATATTTTTTCAAAGTGTATTGCGTGGTGGGCATCAGACGTTGATCGCGTAGAATGGCGCCAGCTTTCAGTGGACTTCTTGCAGAGGTGGAATCTTTGAAGAAGACAAAAATGCCTGCGTTAAAAAGCGGTATTTCTAACTTTCTCGTTTCTAAATCTGTTTCGTTTTCTTTCTTTACTCCTATTTTTTTTGTTAGCTCGTTGATTTTAGATTACTTCATTAGTAAGTTTATGGTGGGGCGGGATCACACTAGAAATAGCAAAGCGCGCACTATTAAAATTGCGCGTGTTTGCCTAAGAAGACCACAAGGGGTAGTCTGACTTCGCTCCCAAAATGGTTTATCGGGCAGTGACATCAGGCGATTTGGGTCAATCAAAGTAAGGCACCTCTTGCATGACTGGAGCAGTCTTCGACTTAACCTAGACAGCTAGATTGGATCTACTCTCCTCCCAAAAAAACTTTCCCATTTAAAGTTTGAGTCGTAAATCGGTTTTTGTCAGCGTGATGCTAATACACAGGCATAGTAGTGTATAAACATGCTAAATACAAGTCACATGTGGACGTTTCAGTGTCTACCTACTGACAAAACAGCTCACAGCTTTCACGTCATTTTCACAACAACGGGATAAGATCAATGATAGTTTTTAACATGTATTTATTTATTTATTTTTTTTTCGGTTAGTCTGGGCCCGATTTTACCAAACTTGTCGCAAGTAATGAAGCATCGCACGGGCCTTCTGCGACGAGTTCCACAATTAATTTAATCGTAAACGTCGTAAGTGCGATGCGTCCTAATCGGGTTATTATTATTATTATTATTATTATTATTATTATTTAACCCTGCGTGACACCATCAAAAAAAAATCACACACTTATGCCATCAGGCACTTTTCAAGTGTCCGTTTTATATTTTGCGTGTAATACGTGTTTTTTTGAGAACACAATCATGTTTAAATCGCCCAAACTATTGGATATAGACCTTTGTGACTAAATAAAAAAAATTCAAGCAAAATTTCCATTGAGATCAGCCCACATGTGTCTCTAAGCCATTTGTTTGAATGAAACCCTCGTGTTTGATGAGTCAGCAAAAACATCATAAATTCTTACATTTCTTACATTTCTCAAGGGAATACCGGGAGAACTGTTCATTGGTGGATTTTTGTGGGTGTGAAATCAACCCCGATGGTAACAAGACAATTGGCGTGCTATTTGGCTAGGTGTAGTTGAGGAACCTTAATTTTTTTAAATACAAATAAAATAAAATGGCGGAGTAATTACTTTTTAATTAAAAACGGACACCTAAAAAGTGCCTGATGGCTTCATCTAGGGTTAATAACGAAACAATATTTTGAACGAGGATGACCTGTACACTCGTGTAACTGTTTTATGATGTGCCTGACTCGTTCATAGAACAGTCGTTTACAAAGCATATCCAAGATGGCAGACAAAATACGAGCATCGAAACGTAACTTCATTCGAAAAAAATGTTAAGTAAAAAAAAAAAAAAAAATGACAGAAAGAAAAGCATGTGTCTCACGCCATCCCCGCCCGAACGGTATTTTATATTAAATCTAAGTTATTGTTGTTTTTCTTCGTTTGTTTTTGTTTGATTGTTGTTGTGTTTTTAATTATTATTTAGGTTTTAGAAAGAGGCATACCTTTGTGACACATTCAATATTCCTCAGTACCCTCTCATCGATGTGAATTATTCCCTGTCTGGAAAATCTGTACCGTCTTATTATTTCGTCACCAGTGACACTGTCGAGAGGGTTTGTCCTATCTCGAAACAGCCTCTTCCTCCTCATCGCTCTCGCGGCTTCGTGATTTGCAAGCAGCATCAACGTCATTTTGAGCGCATTTATGCCGTAACAAATAAAGCATAGAATCCTACGACGACCCTTCGGTATATACTTTTTGAGGCTTTGCATGGTGAGGTATCAATGCATATTCGGTTTGCGGTAACACCATGTGTATAGGCTATCTATTATGACTAGAGCAAGCTAGTCGAAACGTTGGAACCAATTAAGAACTCACTCTGCGGCAGTGAAGTTAAGAACGAAAAGTCCCCTTCCGCCCAGGTAGTAGCTAATGAACTGGACAGTTCTTTTCAGAACTAAGTTGTCTCCCGAAGTAGTCTTCCGAATTCCAAAATCTACTCTGCGACAGTAGAATCATACAAAGCAAGACCTAGTTTCCCAAGAACAAATCTAAACAAGTAGTAGATATACGCATGGTGTTACCGCAAACAAAATGCGCACTGACCCCTTTGGTAGTTTTTCTCCGCGCAACAAGCACATTGTGTAAAACAACATGCTTGTGTAGGAGCCATTTATTCGCTATTTCACTGAGCTGGTCTTTATATTACATGTTAATAGTGGTAATAGATAAACACCCTATTAGGCCATTGGGAGCGGTCGAAGATAAAACCTTTAATGTGAACGTCATTAGTATAATCATTCTGGTTTGATGGCCGGCACGCGCCTGCGTGCACTATGTTAATAATTCCATGTACTGCCATAGTAGGGCTGGTTTGATCATGGCGACTCCGAGAGCCACAAACCGTCAACAATAGTATATTCACGCCATATTAGGCTATCGGAAGTGGCTGAAGATAAAAACCCTTTGTATTGTTGCAATGTCAACATTATAACCATTCTGGTGTAATGGCCGGCACACACGTGCGAACAGTACACAGAGTTCTAGTTTATAAGTCTTTGACATCCACGGGTCTAATGTAATCACGGCGACAGTAACTATACGCTTTTCATACTGAACAGGGTTAAGCTGCTAGCCAGTTTTCCTGCTCATTGCACCGTCTATGACGGCGTTTCAGCTTGTGTTTTTCCCTTTATTGCTTTGATCACCATTCAGCAATCGCCCCATAAAGTGGTCAGCCATTTGCTTGTTTGTTTTCAACAAAATTTCGTATAGTATTAATACTGTTCAAATTACATGGGCGTGTAAACGTATTTGTTATGAACCTGCCATGGGAAATATGGCAGACAATATGTGTTCACCAATAACTTGGGAATGAGTGCTTTTAAGGTCACTTAATCTGCTAATTTATTATATTTTTTATTAATATTATTTTTATTTTTTAAAATTCACTTTTCGATCTTCAATCTGAAAATTATAGAATAGGTTTGAGCCCCTAATCGTGTCTGCATTTTTCATGGTCAGCTTGACCCACCCCAACCCTAACCACGACCCCCAAAGCAAAGTAACCCGATTAGGAAACCCTCTTCAGGGTCGACCTGCCCCCCCCCCCCCATACGCAAACGTATTTCCGCATTAAAACAACCAGATACTATCAAAATAAACAAATCAACAAATATATAACTACACATACATTTCGATAGCCCTGTTTTATTGTATTTAATGATACCCAGCAGCGGTTAACCGCCACTAACAGGTATCAATAATTAAGAAATGATACGAAAAGTAACAAGAAAGCGCTGAAAGCATTCAATTAAATAAAAATACAAATATTTTTAAACATCATAAACAAGTGAAAAAATAGATATGTGTATTAATATAAGGGCGAACAAATTGTATTTAATTCAATATAATTAAAATAAATAAACAATAAATAAACATGTAAGTCAATAATACGCAAATCAGCCTTTAACATACAAGAATATCCACATCAATAACCAGATCAGAAAAAAAAAAACACGGATATGGAACGTACATACACACACCTTTTGAGTAGGTGCGTGTCCACAAAGAGAGAACTTAGTAAAGCAACGAGTGCTATGCCGTATACAACATGGTTTACAGGAAGTAAACGATAATGAATGATCGGCTAGCTGAACCATTTATTACTCCCTTTTCTTATTGGTCCGTGACACCAGTAAAACTTGCCCAGCTAGCTGCGCACTGCGCATTGTACCTATGCGCTTACCGCCCCCCCCCCCCCCCCGTATATAATCATCATGTAGTAAATTATGCGTTTTATATTCTCAGAGTCGCCTATTTCTACGCACAATCATGGACGATATCAGACGGTACACTTGGATGGTAACGCTGATGACTCTGCCGCTATGGATGTCTGTAGCACGGGCGGTGACAGCCACGGATGCACAGGGTAAGTCCCTTTTCATTTCCGTAGTGAGCGTTCATTGTCATGATTGGTGTTTGTCTTTGATAAATCCCTTCAGGCCAAACAAACAAGCTCGACAAAAATCATAGAAAACAAAAGTGACTTGTTTCACATTTTAAAAGACCATTGTTTAAAAAAATCCAAATCACCATTTCTCCGGAGAAACTGTCTCGACAAACTCTTGGTTTATACCGTTGAGTGAAAATAACAAATTATTAATGACACTAAACAATTAAATACTAAATAAGAATTGCTATAATAGTTAATACAGTTGCTTTACTTCGACGTTTGGTATTGCGTGCAATCAAGTTTCATGACCATCTTATGTTTTTTTTTATTATTATTATTATTTTTTTTTACATTTATTATTATTTTTTTAACGAAAGTTAAGTTTCAAAACATAAAGGGAACATGGGGGGGGGGGGCTGATTCTCTCGACCTCTTCTGTGGCACGGTGCATGGTCTATCGACTGCTGAAAGTAAAACATACCAGATACGGTCGTGTTTGAATATTCCGGGTTAAAAATCCAAAACAAACAAACATCGAGAGTAATAATGTCTGTTTTAATGCATCCTGCCTAACACCCGTGAGCTATTAAATAAATAACAGGCAAGAACGGACTAAACAAATATTACTAGCGGTAAGAAAAAACATTGTATTTTTTTTATTATCCTTAATTATTTAAATAAAAAAAGGATTACATACATATCAGGGTAATTATCCGTTATTATTGTTATTACAATTGAATCGCAGTAATTCTTGCATCAGGGGTGAAGAAAAACATCGCTTTGTTCTTAACCACATTTATTAGTAATTCTGTACTCGGTGTTGATTAAGTGTGTGCAGAGTTATAGGTCTTTGAAATGAAATTCTTCAAAGGACTGGAATACCTTTGGTAAATACTCGCCTAAAAACTACCAAAACAAACATATTTGGTAAGAAGCACTCCATATATTGATAATATAGGACAATTTGAGAAAGGATTCCCTTCTCAGAAGTAAGGGTTTAGAGAAAGATGATAGTCAACAAGTTGTCAGGATTTACTCTTACAGGCGGTATTTAAAAAAAACCGCTTCCATCATTTGAAATACAATGTTCACGGGTGATTGTTATTACTTTTACATTGGAGTAAAAGAAGAATAAATAAAACTTGGCCTGATCAATCTATAAAAAAAAATAAAACAAAAAAACAATGAGAAAAGTTTCTTCTTAAATGTGTATTTCTCTCATTCAAGACATACATATATTCTCCAAAGGTATTATCAAACAGTGTGTTGTTGACTGTAAACTCTGCAATGCTGTCTAACAAATTTTGAAACAAATAAATATTAATAATTATTGTTATTTGCTGTTGCGATCAGCCTACCCAAAATTAAAAACCCTATGGTATAAATGCAAAAAACAAATATTATCGGTAAGATCTAGCTTTTCGAAAGGTACTTGACACTTCGACACACAAAAGCAGGTATACTGGTGTAATAAAAATAGTCAAGTGGAAAGAAATACAAATAATGTGAACAGTCAATACTTTGCAGGAATGTAAAACAAATGTTGATGAAACGTTCATCATCCATTGACTCTCATTCTTATCCGTTGACTCTTATTTCGTAATTCACATGTTTTTGTTTTCTTTTGCAATTTGTTGTTTTTTAACTAATTGTTTGTAGCGTTCGCTAGAAACATTAAACCATGTTTTGACATTCGGTTATTGTTGCAGCGTTTGCTAATTTTTTGTAGCACTCAATAACTTGTTTTTCTATTGTTTGTACAATTCACTTATTGTTTGCAGCAATCATTACATGGTTGCACTTTTACTACATTAATGGACCATTGATGAATACCGTAGTTACGAATTTATCCTTACTTTAACTGACTGGTGAGGCAAAACTGGTTAAAAAAAAAAATAGGAGTTCGTTGGTTCAAGTCCCGCTCCGTTCAATTTATTACTTGATATTTAAAATATATTTAAATATAATTGCCTTTACTCTCACGGTCTTTGTTGTCAAGCGTAATGTAAACAAAAGTAAACATTGCCATCAAGTACGACTAGAAGGAGTGAAAGAGAGGGATAAAAAAATAAACGTTACAAGTACATATAAAATACAAAGAAAAACTACTTGGATTATCCGCCTCTTAAAAACAGCGTCCTTGAGTGCAGAACAAAACAATAACACATTTAAAACAAATCATAATACTTGACCAGTCGCAATTCTAAATGAAGGCTTCAACTGGATGTTAATTTATTTTTTTTAATCCACGAGAGCATCGTGGGCTACATCGTGACTGAAACACTCATTATAAAACACCACAATGGTAGTATTTTGGATGAAAATATATTGACGAGTAAAGGATGATAATTGCAGGCAAAGTTTTTAATTTAGTATAGTTGAAGTACCAGCAAATTTGTGTAGTTTGATTGCTTGTATTAATATTTGATTTTTCATTTCAAATAATATTTTTTATTCTGAAAGCTAAACATAGTTAAAGCATAAATCGCATGATACCCAATTGAAAGGAATTTGAAATGGGAAAGCCCCGGAGCTTAGGCCAATCTTCACTGCGAGTCGGTCTTAGTAATCTTACTTGCTGGGCAATGTGTGATGTCTCAAGTCAAATCACTATATGGTGACACTGACAACTCGTCTTAGAGGGGCACGTTCATTCGGTTAAGGCTCTCTGGGCTGTGAAAGCATCCGTTGTGAGCTTAACATGGATTGAAATATATTTTAATGGATTGATACTGTCATTTTTCTTTCAACCCCAAAATATAAAATGGTTCACACAATCTCTCGAAATTATTTGGTTTTGTTTTAATTCGTGAGCTTTCAAAACACGTAATTGTGTGGAGTCGAACATTTGATTGTACAGAATGATGGACCGTGTTAATTTACGGATTACAAAGGAAAACCACACTATTTTGAGAAACATGTATCTGTGTATTGTATATAAAAACAGCTTTCCAAACATAAGGATTAATCTTATGACAAACGCTTTTACAGCCCAAAACGCCCGACCCGAAGTCAAGGTGTCCATTTCAGACGAATCAATAGCTCTTTGTGAATTCGGCCTCTGGGTTAAGTCGACTCTGCGTTAAGACCAAGCATTAGCAGTAAGAGCAGTTGACCTTATCTGTACTTGATTATTTCACCTGCCTATGGCAATAAACTATCACTAGAGGGCTTCATTTGTGTGATCTGGACAAAGCCTTGACGCTGGGTGAGGTCGACACTGCGTTAAGACTGAGCATTAGCGGTAAGAGCAGGTAACTTATCTGTATCTGATTATTTCACCTGCCTGTGGCAATGGACTATCAATAGAGGGCTTCGTTTGTGTGATCTGGACAAAGCCTTGACCCTGGGTGAGGTCGACACTGCGTTAAGACTGAGCATTAGCGGTAAGAGCAGGTAACTTATCTGTATCTGATTATTTTACCTGCCTGTGGCAATGAAATATCAATAGAGGGCTTCGTTTGTGTGATCCGGACAAAGCCTTGACCGTGGCGAGGTCTCCTGTTGGTGTCAGTGACTGTTCATCCCTGCGGATATCACGTTGCCTGGACACGGTACGTGATGTAGAGCACACGAAACTGGTGTGGACAATATATTGGTTTGGAGTATTTGGCAACCCAGTTGGTGACACATACCCCCCCCCCCTTCCTCCCTCCCTCCCTACCCATTTGAACTGTGGACATAATAACAGTATTCACCAGAATAAAACGTAAAAAATAAATAAATAAATATAATAATACATAAATGAAACACAATGTTTTAGTCTCTTCAATGACTGTTGATAATACACTTGTTTTTACCTCTACGTCAGTACATTAATAAACATTTTCAAACACAAACTATATTTTTTTATTAGCCAGATGTGAACTAGATTTAAAAAGAAAGACAATAGCAATTACCCCAGAAAAAAATAACAATACACACAATAAAACAACCCCATAAAATTCACCGCCTTGTGCCCCCTAAAATTGTACCATATTTCGCGTTCCAGGAATAACATTCCCTCTAACCAAAGAACTTTGCAAGTTTCTTCTCAATTAAAATCCCACTGTACCAACCACTACCTCACTATACCACCTGTACTTTTGTATTTACCGTCTTTCATGTGCGATACGTAACCGTAATCGTAATGTCAATTGTGTGGAACATATATGTATGCATTCTAAAATGTGTTTTATATTATTTTGTTATATACATTTATTTATGTATTACTTAAGGGGATTGTATATCTTGTTTAACTGTACAAATAATTTCATATTGTCTACTGTTGTTTTTGCATTTTCGCCGCTGTCTCTGTTTACCCCCCCCCCCCCGAGCGGTCGAAACAAATGATAATAATACAAACGATAATACATATTCAACTAAATACGTTTATGTCAGCCATAGCCTACTACCATAGGGATCCTCCTCAGCTGTGGGTAATGACATGAACCTAGACGGCTGGAGTACCAGTCCCTCCACGCGAACCCGCGTTTGTGGAGGAAATACAAATCTAAAGTCCATGTGTTTGCACACGAGATTTGTTGCGACTTGCAAAATCAGTCATTCCTGCCTTGATGGCAACATTTTTCAGTGTTCTTTGATGTCGGGAGAAAGACATATCATTCAAGTCTTTGCTTTTTCTCCGACGGATTGTAAATAAAGCCCAGAGGCAAGAGTTAGAAGAATTGGTTTCCACATTGTCTTTCGATCTAAACCGGTCACAATGTATTGACCAATACACAGTACAAACTACTTAAAGTGTGCGGGTGGAGCTTGGGTGTCTGAAGCCCATGTGTTTGTGTGCAAAATGAAGCACATTCTACGGATCACATAATTGTAACAACATAAACCGAAACATTATTTTAAATTTTAAATTTTCAGACCTTTAGATTTGGCATCAGCTCGAAGAAAAGTACATTTCATATTTTCCAGTAGACTTAATCACGTATCCAAATGAGGTTTGTAACCACTAACGTCCTGGTTTATTGCAAATGGGAATTGCTTCCGAGGGTTTTTATCGGTGATTACGGAGGGGAAACTAGAAACATTGAGCCAGTTTGAAAGACAGATTCTGTTTCGCATAATTGGTCCTAAATGGTCAGTCGGTTATGAGCCATTTTGAACTAAGTGGATCAGAATTGATTCAGTAGAGAGGTTTTGCAAAGCTTTGGATACGGACAGGATATGTCAATACTTTGTCTGCTCACGTGACGCGTAACTGCGACTTCCGTGTCTTCCAAGCACGTTAACAACGGATAGCGTGTTTTTTCGTTTTTTTTTCCTGTTTTAGATTAAAAACATTTGCCTCTTTATTGCTTTCTAGGATGGCTTTCATGACAAAGATAAAAATGTGTCCATCAATTATGAGCAAAACATCGGGAAAATCCATTATAAACAGTTGTCTCTATGTTGCCGTGCTTGCTGGAAACTGTCTTTAAACGCGTTTAACGTGGTGGTTCGAAAACGAACAGTTAAACGAAAATACTATTCAATTGAATTTCCTTATGCAACAATATGTTTTGAGTTTCGTTTTGCTCGCAAAACCTCTGCCAACGTGTGTGTATACTTTGGCCCAGGCCTGACACATGACTATGGTCGCGAAACAAAATCCGACATCCACCAAACGTGAACGGATACGGTTATCGTATTTTTATTAGGTTTTTCATCCGAACGTTTGTGAAACCTCTCTAGTTTATTAAAACCCTCCGTGACACAATCGCTCACTTATTGAGTAACAGTTTATTTTTTAAATAGTCCGCCATTTTAATTAGTCCGCCATATTGTTTTCAAAAAATCTATACAATTCCAAGTTCTACAACTGCACCTAGCCAATTAGAATGCCAAATGTCTTATCACTACCCGGGGTTTGTTTTTAACTAACACAATCCAACATTGACCCGCTCTCGAGTAATTCCCATATGAATTGTGCAGCAATTCAGATTGAGCAGAAAGAGACATGTGGGCTTATCTAAAAATACAATTTTGCTTGAATTGGTTTTATTCAGTCAAAATGGTCTATATCTAATGCTTTGGCTGATTTAAAAGTGATTAGGTGATTTAAAAGTGATTTGGTTCTTCACAGAAATGTATTACACGCTAAAATCAAACTGTTACTCAACAAGTAAGGCATGGTGAAATGGTGTGAATTTGTTTATATGTTGTCACGCAGAGTATAAACGATGGGCTTCACTGTTCAGATTGTCCACAGGAACTGTGGTACAGGGGCCGATTTCACTAACGCGTTTTGATCACTGCAAACGCCGAAATCGATTGCTAAATCCCAAATCTATCGCAACTTAGCGATGGATTTTGGAGAACGATTTCACTTAAACTTTGCGACAAACTTACTCATCGCAAAACAATTACTAGCGATGACAATCTTGCGATGACTCGTTAGTAGCCGCAAAGTGTAAGTTCGTCGCAAATTATGATAGATTGCGCCATTTTGTGCTTAGATTTTATTAGCGGTGTACGTCTCGACGTAGTATAGTTCGTGAATTAAAGAGTAAAATGGCGTTACGTTTACTCTTCGTGGTCTTTTACTGAGAGACTCGGGATACACACAACGCAGTTGGCCGATGACACCTTTCAGCTTGAATGTGGTTGTTGCCGAAAGATCTTAAAATCGGTAAAAAAAGGATATCGTCATCTATTGGGTTCAGTTATTTTAACCAGCAATTTGTCCTAAAGCTAATGTAGGCCTCATGGCATCCACAATTTTTCCTTTCCGATTTTATACCATGTACACATTTTCGGGCATCTAGAAACGAATTCTTTTTGCCAATTAGGCCTCAAAGTGATTATGCCTTCGGGAAAGTAAAAAAAAAAAAAAAATCCCCTTCTGCCGTTCGTATAATTATGTGCTGAAGCTTATATAAAGGGTGTCAGACATTAATTACCAAAAACCAAAATTGTCCACCTCAACGTTACAATTATTTACAATATTTTATAAAGTAAGTTTACTAGGGGGGGGGGGGGCTATAGGCCTACAAATAAAACATGTTGAATTTGATTTCATGTACACCCTTTTTTAAGTGAATGCCTAGAATTTAAGCATTAATATGGTCCTCTTGTTGTAATGTTACTTTTGATGCACCAGCATGACAACGTTTACATTTAAACTGCAATATGTGCCGTTCGTTTTTAATCGAACCACAGCATGCAACAACATTTTGACATGTACGACGCCCACATGCGAAGACCGACGGTTTTCTGGAGGTTTATGTCAAAGGTCACTACTTTTAGCCTCGTACTAAATGTTTATTTTCCTCGTTATGCCAACACAACTGCGATGACTTTAGTGAAACGCAAAATCAGCGACATCGCAAGTGCGATGGATTTGCGGTTTGCGATCTCATCGCAAGTGTGATAGCGATGATCGCAAATGGGGACTTTAGTGAAATCGGCCCCAGGGGTGCCTATTCTTGCTGCGTCTGTATTTTGTTTTATATCCGAACGTTTATGGAACCTCTCTAGTTAATTAACGATGCAGCTCGCTTCAACCGAGTTTTTATTTTTATTTTTTTTTACTGAGTGCTTCCTTTTTACGAGCAAGCGGCGACATTTCGGTTTCGCTGCCTGAATGGGAAGCGCTTTGTGCTTGTTCTCATTGTAAACAAAATAGACAGATGTGCATGATTTGTTCCAGATTGTCCCTTAACTAGCACCAGGTGCTGTGGTGTAAAATGATGCCAATCAAACCAGGAACACCGGGGCGGACTTCTTCTCTTTCCGATAAGTGCAATGAGTTCCTTTCACGTGTCTTACACAACACACGGGACCAACGGCTTTACGTCCCATCCCAAGGATGAAACAATACTGATTAAGCGCTTGCTTAAATGAGTAGGTCTCCTACTTCAAACGTAGCCCCACATACCTTGCAGAAAAATGCTAAATGTTGAAGCGCCTTGAGCGTCACTAAGTGACGGATATGAGCGCTATATAAGAACCTTTAATAATACGATGATGTTGCCTCCCCTGGTGTTGCCTCCCCACAGCGGCTGCTGACATCATAACCTTTACATTAACCTGGACCTATACCATTACATCTCTTTTTAATTATATTATCCAAAAGCCACTTACCCTCACACCATTTATTCGTTTATTTATTTATTTTCCAACTAACTTTCGTATTTGATTTAAGCTAACCGAATGTTGTTAAGTAGAAAGTGGGTAATCTCTTTCTGTCATTAATCATTAACTTTTGATTTTTTTGTAATGTAGTATTTTTTTAAATTTAGCCCTTGGTCAGGATCCCCTAAGAGTATATAGTTTTTGGACGATCTAAGGGGTCAATGAACTGACTGTCTCAACCAAACGCGACTTGCTTTATTAAACAACTGTGGTAACTTATATTTTACTGATGTGTGTATTGTTTTTCTAATTATTACTTTATTACTATATTTACTTTGTCATTATTAGTGTTGAAAAGGCTTTGTTTTTCTTCAGTTACACATATACTAAACATGCAGAACAGCCTGGTAACCGCCTCTCATATAACACGCAAATTCGTAATCACTGATTGGTGAGACATGTTGATATGATGAAGTCATTTGGTTTCAAATTTAAGCGTTTGAAAACACAATTTTGAATATCAGGCTTATGGGGTTCTGTTTTTGATGTTCCATCATTCTTTCTTTTTGAATAATTCGGGGCGGGGTCCATTTTGAACAAATACAAACGCTGTGGTGTATCTTGTTCCATTGTGTAAAAGTCCCCACACTGGTGTGTGAGTAAGACCAGCCAGTAAAGACCTAAGCCAAACCTACAATCGAAGGTTTTCAAATTACAGCTAAAACATGTAAATAAACCATGCCATAGACATATTACCTTCTTCGAGAAAATATATGGTTTTTCCATAACCAAGTTTATAGTCGCAACCCTAACTTTCAATTACGTTTTTTTTTTCTTTATTGTCTTAGTTATTTTTGTTAATGTAGCAGTTACATCTTTCAAATTATTTATCGAGGAGTTGTTTTTCAGAAAACAAATATGGTCATATCCGATTTGGTGGCTGAAACTACGGCTACGACTGTTGCTTAGGGTGTAGAGTCCTATACATTATTCAACGCATGCTATTGAATAAATCCAGCTCTAGTCGTAGCCGTATAGCTGCAACTTCGAGCACGGTCTATGGTTTGATCATGTTTTTTTTTTTTTTTTTTTTTTTTGTGGTACAGATATCTTTGTGATTTTTAGTACCGTACGAGTTCAAATGCTCAAGGGAAATATTTCCATCTGAAATGCTCACAGCAGCTTTGATAAGTATAATTCGAATCGCCGTCGTTTACATTAATCGATTCAATCAAAAGCTCGTACACGAACTAATGCACAGAGTCTCTTATCAAAAGCAAATTGTGTTTTATTTTCTTCGTTTTCCCCCTTGAATAAAAACCATCTGGTTTGATGCCATGTTTTGACAACTTGACTGTAGAGTTGGATTCCAACTGATCTTGCTCCTCAAACACGAAGTGATGGTTTATTCATGTAAATCAATCCCGGGAGTGAATTTTAATCTCTAATCTAACTTCTTAAGTTTCAGACTCAAAATTTGAAATTTAAATTATTGCTTTTTATTAATTGTATATTCTATTTTCTTTTATTTTTTTTTGTTTACATATATATATATATATGTTACGTATGTAGTATAAAAGTTCTGAATGTTAAGTATACTACTTCCAACCCTAGTTTGTTATCTTTAATTTCAGGAACAAAAAACAATACACTACAAAGGGTTTGTGGTGGTCAATGATTAAAAACAACGGAGTTCTATTTACATCGACTTCTGCACCTGTTTAATAATACAAAGGGCTGATCTGTTACAGAAGGAGGTGTTTTGTGGAACAGCGAAAATACTAACAAAAAGACCCTTGACATTTAAGGCCACGGACGTAGCCCGACTCGAGAAATTACTGGCACAAATGCCAATGTGATTTTCTGTTTGCATGCTGTGATAAAATGAAATACTACTACTACTACTACTACTACTACTACTACTACTACTACTAGTTTTATTAGCGAAAACTTACCAAGTGCAAAATTCCACAAAGTGCTCATGGCGCTAATACAAACCAACACACCAAGCCTACATGTAAAATATAATGGGAAGTAAAGCTTAGCAAATCCGGAAAGCAATGCATGGAGCAAGGAACAGCTCCAACACTTTGTTTACAGAGGCCTCCATATTAACGATTACACTGAGTTCGGCGAATTAATATCCTGAGTTTTTGTGGTTGCCCAGATTAACCTTAAATCCAAAAAACACCCCTTCGTGACAGATGACCGAAATAACCTTCCACAAAAGCCCACTGCATTGGTGGTGTACCTGGATTCAAGATAGGCAATCAAGCACATAGTCTTGAACACGGGTTTCTTATCATTTCCAATTATTTTGTTTTCAATATATAAAGGCTGGCGTGTCCTGAGGGTTTTTGTGCAGAATCGCAGATGGCCGTTTTATTGCAGCAAAACCGTGTCCTACTTATAAAGTGGAAATTGATAGATAGTACAACCTGCTGTCAGATATTGTCACACAATCCATACGTTTTGTTATGGATTTCCCACTGTCTAAATGTTGTTAGCATCCCCTTTCTCACGACACCACACGGCGTCAAACAAGTCTTGCTATGCTACTACGTGTGTCTGAAGCCTCGTGTAAAAATTACCAACAGTTAAATGTAGTATACACGATTGGTAAGGGTAAAACATATCATTGTTAAATGTTTTTCAGAAAGATAACTGAAAAAACCCCACAAACAGCAGCAGTAGCAGCTAGGCTAGTAGCAGCAGCTGCAGCAACAGCAGCAAAGCAGAACAAAGCAGCAGCAGAATCATCATCATCAGCAGCAGAAGCAACAACAGCAGCAGCAAAAAAAAAACCAAAACAAAACAACAACAACAACAACAACAACAACAACAACAACAGCAGCAGCAGCAGCAGCAGCAGCAGCAACAGCAGCAGCAGCAACAACAACATAATCAACAACGCAACTGATTATTTGGGTTGTTGCAACCCATACTGAAAACACAGTGTTTACATGCTGAAAGTTTTGCATGATTTATTTCACTATTATTGTTTACTCACACAACGGATTAAGGCCACATTTATACGGGTTTGTTATTTTATGGATGGTGGTTGATCACATTGAATAATATAGACATTGCCTGCGGCTATTTTAGTAACAGCTGTACCTGTCATGTACAAAACACAATCCAACATTGACCTGCTCTCCAGGAATTCCCATAGGATTTGTACAACAATTACTCAGCATTGCAAAGTTGTGTAAACAAAGGGCGTTAGTCAAAGAAATGGTTGATTGAGTAGAACGATACATGTGGGCTCATCTCAGAATGCAATTTTGCTTGAATTGGTTTTATTCAGTCAAAAGGGTCTAGATCTAATGATTTGGCTGATTTAAAAGTGATCGGGTGATTTAAAAGTGATTTGGTTCTTCACAGAAATGTATTCCACGCTAAAATCAAACTGTTACTCAACAAGTAAGGCAGGGTGAAATGGTGTGATTATTTTTTGCGGTGTCACGCAGAGTTAATGTAATTCTTCTTTGTTATGAGGATTGCTCTTTTAGATAGTTATTTAGTTAGTTTTGGGGCAATCCCTAGGCTGCTTTTTTCTGTTCTTATTTTCCATAACTCCTTCGTCCTTCGTAAAGTTTGGTCATATTGTTATTCTCCGTCTTCTTGTAGCGCGCCGATGCGGTCAAGGACTTGTTTTTGGTTTGATGACCTGGACGTGAATTAATTATAACGGACAATTAACAGGAACAAAATACAGATTAAACTGTTACTCAACAAGTAAGGCATGGCGAAATGGTTTTATTTTTTTTTCGAGGCTGTCACGCAGAGTTAAACAGTAGGCATATACTCTTCTGTATTTTGATGGAGTTTCAAGATCAGTCCACAAACTAAGGTTGGAGTTTTATGCATCTTTAGTTTTTTTTATCAGAGCCAGCACTCCTCCCAACATATATTTATATACCGTTGTACCCGTAAGTTTATCAGTTAAAGGCTAGTTTCTATGTGTGAGTTTTGTTCTTTCTTTTTTTTGTTCTTCTTTTTGTTGTCCACACCGTGCAAAGCTTCAATCATGAAATAGTTCCGCGTTGCTTGATTTCATACATAACAAGCCTTTTAGTTGTACATAGTATGGCGCCTAGATTATTCGTTTCAAAATGAGTGAATAATTCATGATGTAATCGTGATCATCCACTTCCCCGCCTTCTTCTTCATTTCTTTAAAACATTTTTTTTCGTGTTTTTTGTTGTTAAACATTTAGGTTACAAACTCAATGATTCCTAGAAAAAAAAGCGAAAATAATCACAAAACCTGCCAAGAACCCCGTTGAGAGACAACACTGAATAAAGTTTCCGTGTTAGATGCGGGAGGGAAAAATAAGGCTATTATTCTCGAGAAAACCCAAGCACTC
>JAMKCF010000369.1:0-27134 GCA_023634235.1 Pisaster brevispinus | reverse complement strand
ACTGGTGCAATCTGGAAAAATGATGCATAGTTTGTCAGATAATGAGAATTTTGTGAGTATAGTTATGGTCCGAAAAACCAAAAAATCGACCATGCCGGCTGGTCAAAGTTTCAAGATTTTTGGTCAAATTTTGTTTGGCAATTTTATGGTTTTAATTGATAAAGAACGGACTCCTGAAGAAAAGTTACTGGTGCAGACTATTAAAATGATGCATAATTTTTCAGATATTGAGAATTTTGTGAGTTTAGTTATGGATCCCAAAACCCCAAAAATCATCAAGATTTTTGGTCAATTTGTTTTGCAATTTTATGGTTTCAAATGATAGAGCGCAGACTCCTGAAGTCAGTTTACTGGTGCAGACTGGAAAAAATGCTTAGTTTGAGATATTTCAGGAATTTTGTGAGTATAGTTTTGGGTCCTAAGAACCCAAAAATCAACCATACCGGCATGGTCAAAATTTCAAAATTTCGGTTTGAAATGTTTTTGGCCATTTTTTTATTCCAAATGATACAGAACAGATCCTGAAGACAGTTATCTGGTGCATACTGGAAAAACAATGCATATTTTGAGATATATCAGAATTTTGTAAGTTTAGTTTTGGGTACGAAGAACCAACAAAATAAACCATGCCAGCATGGTCAAAATTTCAAGATTTGGTTCCCAAATTTTTGAAATTTTTGTGTTCACAAGTCTTGGTCTTATTTTTTGAAACTTCTTTACCACAGAATTCTGTGCATCTGGTGTCAATGAAATGTATGGTTTTAATGGGTTGTAAAAGCAGATTACCCATTAAGCAGTCCCATGAATTTTTGACAATAACCCCTGAAAAATGGAATTTATGAGCATGGAATGCTCCGGTGGATATTAACTTGAGAGCGCTCCGACATTTTTCCGGGTCGGAAATTTTTCCGGGTGGGAAAAATTTGGCCAACATACATGTCATACAACTTGAATTGGTTAATAGACCCTGCAAGTCTGGCGTATATTCAAACATTTTTGGGACTGCTTTGGCCCATCGTACATTGCCTTAATGCGTAAAAGAAACAAACTTTTGCACATTAAACAGGTCCCAGAGTTTGTATACGCGTGAGACTTGCACAGTCCATAGTAAATATAGTTTTGATCTTGATGTGCCATAACAATCAACACTAACTTCAGGCACAAATTTCAGCATGTGAACATAATATTGTCACTAATTTTAGGTTTTCAGTTACAGTTTTGTGGAATATGACTTCATTTCAGAGTTATATAAAACAATACAAAAATGGTTCTTACATATTTAGTAAGCTTTCAGACTAAACAATGATGTTTTTAATCCTTAACAATCCTGTATTAAATACTGTTAAAATGAATGATTGAATAACTAGTTCAGTCATTTTCATCTTGTATTTTTGAATGACAAGGATGTTTGTTTTTGTCACAATGCATATTACATTTTGCTTTTATTTTCACTTACCCGTGGACAAAATGAGTTAGTCCAAAGTACATCTTACCTTTTGAACTAAATAGAGCAACCTTATTTGTATATTTTCCCAACTAGTTCTGACTCCCAAGTGGAATGTGATCAGGCCATGGACTTCCAATGTACCTCTTTGTTTGCATGTGACTTTTAGTAAAACACATTCTTTTGTTGTACATTGTATATCTGCACTTACTTTGGTTCTATAGTGTAGTTCTTTGGATAGGTACTGTATAAAGTTTATAGGGGTTAACCTAGAATTACTAAGAGGATGGAAGTAACAATAAAGTAGCAGTTCTATCTGGGCTGCAGAACCTAGTTTGTAATTGTCTCCTTATTGTAGCATAATTAGTGTAGAAGGAAACAGTCCAATAATGAGTTAGATTATATAAGAGGGGTGCGGTTCAGTACAAAGAATGAGTGAAAACCAGCGAGGGAGTTACAGTATGTAGATGAAATGTGAGTTTCAGTGTGAACCAAAATCTAAGAGTGAGAGGTTGTGAGAGGGACTGCTAGCCACTGACCATCCGACAGTAGATTTTTGTGTTAGTTGACACAGATTACAGATGTCAAAGCCTTTGCCCAGTAGATACTGCAACTGGGGCAAATCAAAATCTGCATGCGGCATACTGGCCGTATAGTACACATGTATGGAGGCAGCACGACCCAACCAGCACAACTTTATAGTGACGGACGTCGCATTGGAAATCCGTAAGTTCTGACCCTTTACTCTTAATTTTTGTAAGGGAACCTGCATTGATTAATTTGTGAACTAAATTTGCGTAAGCTCAAAGAGATGCGGAATTGCAGAATTGCTGAATTGCTGAATTGCTGAATTGCTACAGATAAAATTGTATGTTGAATCAATACCAAAGAAATGTGGAAGTGCATTGAAAGATGTATTATTCAAAGTAATTATCTTTTGCTGTGCAACCAAATCATGTATTTCCAATGTTTCGATAGTTTGGGTTGGTTACTTTAACTTATAGATGGCCGTTGATAACGGGAGAGTTTGACGGAAGAGAGGACAGATACCTACCGAGAGACGGGCTAAAGACTGTTAAACGGACTGGAGAGCCGTCATTGCCAGACTGAGTGTGCTAGGCAGAGAAAGAGCAGGCTCCAAGACAGAGAGCACAACTCGTAGTCTACTCCCCAAACCAATTACAGTTATCGGCAGAGTATCATTTTTTTAAATGAACAATTAAGTTTATGTATGAATGTTGCGAGGTGCCAGCCAGTACAAACACGAACGTTAAAAACCGAGAGTAGTTTTATGTACTGTATGGGTTGCAGAGACAACCTTATTAAGTTGCGTGGAAAGCTCCAAGTAACCGCGGCTCAGTTCATGTAACTACTAGAGCCAAGCAACTGTGAGAAAGTAGAAATAAGAAACGAGGGTGAATTAACTTTTGCTAAAGTTTCTTTTGAGCTGTTATTTTAAGTCATAGTTTATGTGTAAATATTTGTAATCATTGAATAAATTTGTAAATTCATGTTTAAGAAGAAAAGGACAGGATTCTGGCATTGGAACTTATTTTCTATCTGTTTATTTTGACCCGGTACTGACAGTTTTATCATTTTGTGCAGGTTCACCACTTTGTTCTGAACGAAGGCATAGAACTATCATGACTTCTCCTCAACCATACGGCCAGGCCATGCCAATGCAGCAGGGTGAGCTCAAACCATTGAGTTGCTGAAGAATTCCAAACCTAGGCCTGTGATTTCTCAGGCTTTTTCCTGGTTTCAGGATTTTCCATTGACCTCCCTTGGGCTTCAGAGTTTCTTGAAAGAGGCAAACTTGCAAACATTTTGTTTAATCACAGGATGTGGCAAATATTGTACACATGGTCATTTTATATGATGGCCACACACAGGCTCAAACCTTTGACCTCCATGAGTGTGTGCTCATCTTGTGTTGATGAACATGACCATATGTACACAGTGTAAGCTACATCCTGTGATTAGTGTCGCAGCAAAAAGTTACAAAGTCAAACCAGAACTGATAAGAATAAAGTCATTAGTGTAGTTAGCTCCGCCTTGAACAAAAGGATCAAGGCGCAATAACGAATAGTCATTCACATTGTACTGTATGTACAAGCTCATATACCCACAAACAGTTTATGTATACAGTACGTAAGCACATGTCTGTAACAGTGTATCCGAGCAGCAAGCATGGGGTGTGCTGTGTGCGGGGCAAAATGTGACTTTAATCATTCCATGCAGCTGACATGCCTTGATCAAGGCTACAGTTCATCAAGCCTTCCTTAAGCATTCCTGAAACCATCTCAACTCCTTAGGCATATTCAGCACTGGCAACCAAATTGGTGTTCAGCCTGCAAGTCAAGCAATAAACCACAAATGAAACTGACTGGTTAAGTTTTCAATAGTTTTTGGGTTGAACAAAGAAAACTTGACTAGAGCCGGACTTGAACCTGAGACCTCCGCATTAACAGTCTTGCACTAAAGAGCAAGAGGAATCCGCCCCTTTATTGAATACTCAAATGACAGACAAGTCGTAACATCTTTTTCCCTCTTCAGCCTACATTCAGCAGCCTGGACATCCCCAACAGATGCAGGGCTATGCCATTTCACCGCCGCAGGCCTACCATGCTCCACCCTCCAACATGGCGCCCCAGCTTGGCGCCCCAGCTTGCCTTATGTGGGAACCAATACCCCGCAGTTCCGCCTCCGTACTACCAGTTGGAGGAAAAGCCGGGAACCACCTTGCCTGAACCTCAGGCATAAAGATGGACTGTCAAGAGATAGCCATAGGGGGCAGCAGACTGACAACAGGTAGCACGAGTAACCTTGCAACTCAAAAATTCATATCAAGCAAAACGAGTGACGTATTCACAATTTTTAAAACTAATTAACAAGATTATGCAGGGGTGTGGGGCAGACATGAAGAAAAAATGTTAAGAACATACCTCCCAAGAAGTAGTTCAGCTTAGAAGAAAAGGTTTCCAATGTAAATGGTATGGAATTTAAACCTGTTTGAGTACTCAGTATGAACAAGTATTAAATCTAGTGGCTTGTTATTTTGACCAAATCAGAATCCTTTCACCCAACACTTACAAAAAGTATACAGAAAAACACGTATGGTTTTTAATCGTTTTTTAAAAAGGTTTTTAACAGACTTTAAATAGAGTAAGATATTGACTAATAGGGAGACTGCCAACATAGGGCTGGATAGCTCAGTTGGTAGAGCGCCGGTACGTTAATCCGGAGGTCGTTGGTTCAAGTCCCGCTCCAGTCAATTTTTCTTTGTTCAAACCCAAATTATTTAAATAGAGTAATGAGTGTAATTTTGTGTGTGGACTTTTCAAAACAGAGGATCGGGGGTGGGGAAAATGTTTGTGTTTGGATTGTTTTTGACCTGAAATGTAAGTTAAACCACGTCACACCATAACAAATTAAAGTGTTGTTGCTGTCCTGTTGGACAGGTTGTTAAAAACTAACCTTGCCTAGGTCAGCTTGTGTAAACTAACTAGGGACGATCACACACACATGGTTTAACACCACTAAACCATGTAACGTTGGATGGTTTCAGTTTACCATCGAGAGTAAACTAACTAGGGATGATCACACATGGTTTAACACCACTAAACCATGTCGAGTGGGCCGGTTTCAGTTTACCAACGAGGTAAACTAACTAGGGACGACCACACATGGTTTAACACCACTAAACCATGTCGAGTGGGACGGTTTCAGTTTACCAACGAGAGTAAACTAACTAGGGATGACCACACTTGGTTTAAACACCACTAAACCCATTCACCTGATGTCATTATCACAATCATCTTGGTTGCTCCATTCTGGGTGTCAATGTCCTTGTGTTCTACAGTGTATAGTGTAGTGCCAATTCCAGGGCCAAATTTAATAAAGCTGCTTGATTTTCTGCTAAGCAAAAAGAAGCAGGATACCAGTCATAAATGGTACATGTGGAATGCTATTTTGGCTGGTCACCTTATTCTTGAAAGCATGATGTTATTGTTCTTAGCTACTTTTTGCACTTAAGCAGCTCTGAAATTTGGCCCAGGCGACGGCGTTTACATGCTTACCTTAAATTTTTACTTCCATTTTGACTCCCAAAATGTGAGCATGGCCAACAGTAACCATGAGTGACATTGGTGTAAGGGGTCAATTCATGGGTTAATATGATTCGACCATTCCATTAACAACAGGACCCAATTTCGTAACTCTGCTTTACCACAGAACTGTTTGCTTGTTAACAAATGGCCCATCTTTAAGCACTGTAAGCATGGATTTCTGTAGAAAGAGGCACCGTGAAATTGGGCACTTGGCAAGTGGTAAATGCCCAGTTATGAAAGAAGTATTCAGTTACAATTGAAGGGTGATTACCTCCATGCCCTGGTTTTTGCCTCGGTGGATCTTGAAATGTTCTTGAACAAATTGTTCATTTCTCTCATAGAGGTGCCCTTTTTGACAGAGGAAGAACTGTGTTGCCCTCAAGAACAAAGTAGCAGGCTTGTGTGTGTGTGTGGGTAGGTATTCACAATCAAACCAGGAACCAGGGCTTGAGTTTGAGAAGAAAATCCTAAACACTGCGGGGCTTGTACCTCAAAACTTTTACTGGACTAGAAATTTGTTTACAAGACCAGAACAAAAACGAGAAAAAAAGTTATTTTCACAGTTTAAACTGTTTTATTTGTACAGACACTGAGAGAAAATTTATCTCATTTGTCTTTTTATCTAGGTAATTAATTTACAATACTCAACAGCAGTGAAACATATTTATCAGCCTCAAAGTCAACATTTGAACATTACTTTTAAAAAAAGAAGACAATCCACTGTGTAGTATCAATAATTATTCAATTGAAAAACACAAGTCTTTAATTTACTGTCCCACAAAGCTAAAATCACTGGCCTGGGGCCTGCGTTCTAGTGTTAATTTTGAGCATGGGGACCTATAACAAAAGAGGACAATTGGGTTCCTGCTTGGGTAAAGATCCCCAGTTGGAAAGTGTGTATAAAACTAAAGAGGGACAACAGGAGGTTGCCGGTTGCAGGTGTTTACACACTTGTGTGTCGGGGGGGGGGGGGTGGGGAGAGGGGGTTGTCTACCCATCATTGGAACCGAAAACATTAACAACTATTGACTACTTTTTTTGCAGTATTCAGTGCTGTAGGCGAGTCCATGTTGCCCGAGTCCGAGGCACAGTGCCCCCCCCCCCCCGAGGGGGAGCCCTCCAGCACTAGTCATATTGATTGACACACACCTTTGTATACAACTTGTGTAATATATTCTTAAGAACTGTTTTGTGACTACAATTGTCCAAAAAGTATGAAGTTTAAACTTTATCGAGGAGTTTGAGCTCATATGTTCACCAGTACTTTTTCAGTTGCTTTTAGCAAGACACAATTTCTTTTGTAGCCATTTGACAACATTTTGACAAATCAACAGTGTAATTTTAATTGGTTATAATATGTCAGACTATATATAGACTATATATAAATATATTCAGTTGTTATAGCATATAAACTGTTAGGGTGACACATCAAGGCCTGGAGCAGGTTTCACAATAAGCTAAGATTGATCTTAACTGTGTATCAATCTCAGTTGCCAAGCAAAGTGTCGTAAAACAAATCACTTTACTGTAATTCTTGTCAAAACATCTTAAGATGAATCTAAGTACTTTGTGAAATCATAGAGAAAGGACCATGGAAGGACTTTCTCTATGGTGAAATCAAGCTCTGGAATTCTACCTTGAAATGAGCACGGCAATTTTCAGTTTGCAAAGGGCATTCCCAACAATATTAAAGTCTATTGGAAATTTTTAGGCATCAAGGCCAAGACCAGGGCAACACTGAAGGCCTCGCGCTTTGTGGCCTCTATGAAAAGCCCGGCTCATACTTTCTGTGAGTACGATTTCTCAAGAGTTGAGCTGTGCTCTTGCAAAACATTCACAGCGAAAACAGAGTTGTGACGCAAACATTTGGAAGTATGAACCAGGCTTAATTCCTGGCATGCACATCTTCTTCCTGTAGTTCAACAAGAGTTTAAAGGTTATATTTGTTTAAAGGTTGTAGTTTAAAGGTTTATTATCCCAATGTTTGACTATGATTCCATTTATACATGGTTTTGCTTTTTAGCTGTTGACACATTCCGACTTTATTCATTAAACACGGCACTGTAATAAAAGTTGTCCCGTTTCTTATGATATTTGATTAATTTATATTCGTACCAAAGAGGCGTGTTCGTATGGCTGAACCAATTGAGTGTGGGTTCGATTGCGAGTGTCCTTGAGCTAGGCACTTCCTTGAGCTAGGCACTTGACACTATTGAGTCCTATGAAACATGCTAATAGACCTTTTGCATTGGCGTCATACAGCCGCCATTTAGAGGTAAACCGATGACGAAACAATGGAAATGCACAGTTTTGTATGCGTGGTGCTCAGGATTGACCGATGAACAACCTCCATTTGACCTCTAGGCGAGGGCGCCCATCTCAAATGACGTCATGTGCATCAGGTCTATTACACTTACTCGTGCGAACAGACAGTTGTTGGTAGGACTTTGTCAGTTGTGGGGGATTGTTGCCCCCCCCCCCCTGGCTACCATGCTGTACTCTAATTCTGACAGACCTTAACCCTAACCCTTATGTATAAGAGGGGGGTTATCGCGGGAAGATTTTTTAATGACTACTTTTCAAGTGAAAATGGTGTATTTTTTATAGTAAATTTGCTTGCAGGTCTTTTTTATGCACTAGTTTAATTAGTTTGGCTGAGCTAATTAGTGAACCAATTTGACTGGGTGCCTACGGATGATGGTTTGTGATATAAGGAAGACAGTAATGAAAAGATTAAGGAATTGCGAATTCCTTTCTGTCTGTCAAAGCCGGTCGTTTGACAAGGTTTTTAAAAATTTGGTGCTAGCACCAAATTTGTGCCAGCACCATTTGGTGCCGGCACTAAAGTTAGTGCTGACTTGAGTCTGGTCTTCTTCATCACAAACAAGGAATCCGCACAAAAAGCAAGTTTGTAAACTAAAGGTAGTAAGTTCTCATTCTAAATTTCGATATTATTGTAACTTATAAGCAATCGTTTTAAAGAATGCGATGAGATATATATTGAAATGTTAAACACTTTTGCTGGGGGTTTCTCTGACCATAGGAACTAGGAACTCATCGCTCTGAAGTATGACTCTGATGTCTTTTTGATGATGTCTCGGCTCTTTCTCTGGCTGGCTCTGCCCCATTGTTGTTGGCTCATTTAAATTCTATCTCTTCAAGGTTCTTGTTTTCCAAACAGCACACACAGTACACAGTACAGAGTACAGGTTTTTTTCCCCCTAGAGAAAGCCTGCATTTTGAAAAAAATCCTTAACTTTGTATTTTTAAAACGGCGGACTGGAATAAACAAGTTAAATTTGTTTTTCTATGCCTAAACAAGGAAAGCCTGCGTTTCGAAAATACCCTACAGTGGGTATTTTCGAAACGGCGGACGAATTACCAGGTTTTTAGGTCTTTCAAAGCCTGAAGAGGAAAAGCTTGCGTTTCGAAAATGCCCGATTTGGGTATTTTCGAAACGGCGGATCAAAATGACCAGGCTCTGAGGTTTTTCACAAAGCCTGAAGAAGGAAAGCCTGCGTTTCGAAAATACCCATCAGGGTTATTTCGAAACGGTGGACTGTAATTGCCAGGCTTTTAGGTTTTTCAAAGCCTGAAAAGGGTAAGCCTGCGTTTCGAACATACTCTAAAGTGGGTGTTTTCGAAACGGTGGACTGGAATTTCCAGGCTTTAACAAAAATTTCAAATCCCAAACAACTACATGTATTTTGTGAAACAATTATTTAATCGGGACGCATTTGGATTATGATTTGGGATGTACGAAAGACATGCAATTGCGAGTAGAAACAATTTAAGATTTGACGGTTTTACAGGTTCAGGGTTACGTTCGCACTGTCAATGACGGTCGTTAACAAGGTTTTTGAAATTTTTCTGCTGGCACTAAATGTAGTGCCGACTTCAGTCTGGTCTGTGTGGGCCTTTGTAGACACAATCACAGACCGCAGATCGACTGAAAACCTGCCGTAGATTTTCAACTTTCAAAATTTATAATGATCCGTCTGGAATCCTTTATTGACATTAAATACACGTTAAGCATAAAGTATTGCTGTAAGTGTAAGTCATGGGCAAACAGAATAAAGGAAGGCCTGCCAGGCGCTATGAAATCAATGGAAAGAAAGACGCCGACGTTAAACCAAAACAAATTGATGACAGTGGAATGGAATCAGGAATGGAGTCGGATATGGAGACGGACATGGAGACGGACACGGTTGCTCCGACAGAGAGACAGGTAAAATTATATCACCAGCACTTGGTACTATTTATTACTTATTCCTACAATGACCAGTGGTCATATACATAACTAGTATTTAGGCAGTGTACATATGTGAAAGATTAAGAACAATCGTATTCAGCTAACCCGTTTTTAACCAGCTTTCACTTTTATTATATATTATATAAAAATTCTAAAATAGTAATTAGTGTTTAAAAAAAAGACCCCAGGCATACCGGGCCGGCTAACTGGGGCGCTGTACTCCTTTAAAAATGTTTTTAACAACTTCGGTAGTTCGATGGAAGATGTCAACAATTTGTTGAAGAGATATACTTGCAATTAATGACTGAACAGTGGATGTCAAATATTCATGACATTAGGTAGCTATGGCCTAAGTTGCCCCTAGCAAAGCCACCCCCTGACGACAGAGTCGCCCCCGACAAAGCTGCCCCGTGTTAAAGTTTGAGTAATAAAGTCATTTTACAAAGTGACTATGCAATTTTTTTTTTTAGGCCTGACGTTTCAACTTTTGTTTCGAGTCTTTCATGAAGGCTTTTGCTTTAGCTTCCAAGAGAGGCTCCAAGTTTAATCTGCTAGAGTTGTTAACAAGTTGGTAAAAAACAATGGGGTGCCTACCCTTAATTAAAAGTAAATAATAAACAAGTTTAAAAAAAGGTACAAAATTTAATGAAAATTTAAACACAAACTATGTTCCATGAACGTACACCAAAACCAAGTAATACATTTTATTGCAACCTTTGTGGGAGGGGGTCTACCAGCGTTGGATGGTAAAATTTTAATGTTTCTTGTTTTTTATCACTTTAACAGCCCCGAAGGACTTCATCATCCAGGAGATCCTAAACAGGTCCATTCCACATATCTTAGATGGGGGGGGGGGGGGTTAGTTCCCAGAGTTGTGTAAAAAAAAAATTATGGGCTGTGAAATGTTTTCCTTGCATACAAATGTACACAAAATCTGGTATACCAGTGCACATAAGCACAGAGCTACACAGATCTAACCCTCTGATAAGTGAAACAATCTGTTCAGCTGTCTGTTCTCTGTATGCTTGGCTTGTCAAGTCTTGTCAACTGGTTGTTGAAGGCCACCACTCAATCAGTGCAATGAATTGAGCAATTTTTTGCCAATAGGGCGAGGCGTTTCTTTCTGCCAATCACACAAAATTTGGGGATGCAAAAGCAAAGGCCCTTAGTTCTGGCAACAAGTACTTTCAGGACTCCTTGGAAAGATGACTGAAAACAACAAAAGAAGTAAATAAAGTAAATACACATTTCCTATCACCCCAAAACATTGTGGCTTATTACTTGATATTTATTATTAAAAAGTCGCATCCCCTTAAGGTGATCCCATCATGGGTGCCGCTTCCCAGGTTGTATCGTAAACTTGAGTGTGATCCCTGGCTGCACGGCAGCTAACAGTTGAATGGCTTCTGACTGGCACCCCCGAACAAAGATATTGACTTATAGGGAGACCGCCAACATATGACTGGATAGCTCAGTTGGTAGAGTGCCGGTAGTTAATCCGGAGGTCGTTGGTTCAAGTCCCGCTCCAGTCAATTTTTCTTTGTTCAAACCCAAATTACCCCAATAAAGTAGGGGGCGACTTTTTCGGTGGGCGACTCTATCATTTTACGACTTTGCTAGGGGGCGACTTTCTAGTGGCCGACTTTTCTGGGGGGCGAGATGACTGGTTTCCAAGAGTGTTATGGCTCTTTTTAACATAGGTCTTGTCATACTCATAGTCGTAATGGTGACTATGATAATACCAAAGTTAAGAGAGAGCCATAACAACAGTCCAACAAGTTTGGCTACAGTACATGTACATCATACATGTTCATGTCATACAAGTTGCTGCTGATACATACACAGTTTACCGAAGTTACAATAATTGAAAAACTGCCAATGGACAGCATGTTCTATGTACAAACTATTTAGTTTTTCAGTGAAACTCAAAATATCATAATTGTGTACAACACTAGTCAACAGTAAAGAATTCAAATTCTTGTTCTTACCCCCCCCCCCCCCCCCAGCCTGGAAGAGTGTCCATTGGTTTTCCCAAGCTAGACGGTTACACTTCAGATGCAGAGCCCGATACAAGAGAACTTGTTAAACAGATGAACAGGAAGAAGAAGAAGTCTGGAGGTTTCCAGTCGATGGGTGAGACATTTCTTTCTTTAAATGTAGGGTCGCTGATTGGTTTTTGTCATCGTAATGCTAATTTACAGGCAACATTTTAACAAAAGATACAATAAAAGTTACATGTGAAATTTTCAGCTGAACACAGTGTCTATTTGCTTAGAAATTTACAAAAAAAAACTGTCACTGTATTTGTACTGTGATGATGTTGAATCCTTAGCAACAGTCGCAGCCGTAGCTGTAGCAACCTATTCAGTTAGGGTCTTATCCACATTTTGTGATAAGAGGTCAAATATTAATTGTTTGAGCTGATCTGTGTCTTTGTAGGTTTAAGTAATCCAGTGTTTAACGGAATTATGAAGAAAGGTTACAAGATTCCAACACCAATCCAGAGAAAGGTTAGTCATCCCCTTAAGGTGATCCCTCTCCTGCAGCTTCCAAGGTTGTATTGAAATCTGGGTGTGATCCCTGGCTTTACGGCAGTTACAGGTTGAATGGCCTCTGACTGGCACCCCTGAACAAAGATATTGTCAAAATAGGGAGACCACCAATATCAGGGCTACGTAGCTCAGTTGGTCGAGCGCCGACACATTAATTCAGAGGTCACAGGTTCAAGGCCTGAGCCCCTAGTCAATTTGTCTTTGTTCAGCCCCAAATTATTGTAAATGAGTTCATCACATGATATCATGCTGGAGGCTGGCATACATGTAGTGCATCTATCTTTCCAAACCGCAGTGGATGGTATCAAAATGGTCAGACAGTAGGAGGGTTGACTGTGTACTGTACAACCATTCATTGCATGATATCATAATTCAGGCTGGTGTAGTTTATTTATCATTCCAAACCACAATGGATGACATTTTACCTTCAGTGTGTAGTAGGTTTTCATTATAAAGAAAATCAGCAAAAGTTTTGTTGAGTTTGCCAAGACTGGACTGAACGACCCAACCCTCATACGGCTTGACATGGAGACGAAGATGTCAGATCAACTCAAGGTATGAAAATCATTTATGTCTTGGGGCAAAAGTGCTCAGTGCAAAAATCGTTATATCTTAGTGTGTACTTGTATTGTGTGTACATTTGGGTTACTTTAAGCAAGGTACAACGTTTTGACAATTCAAACTCACGTATAACGTAAATGCTCTTTTAGTTTTTGCACTAACACGACTGTTTGTTCTTCCTCTGTTGGTATCATTTTTAGCAAGCTTACTGACCATTTTACAACCATTCAACTGCTTGGGTTATGTAGTGTACGGTGGCACACCTCTGCACTGAACCAACTGTGTACATTTGTGTACCACATGATTTCATATTGCAGGCTGACATATCTATCATTCAAAACTACAGCGGATGGTATTAAATGGTCCAAGAGTAGAAGGGTTGACTGTGTTCTGTGTTCTGTGTTCTGTGTTCTGTGTTTGCTTTCATCACATGATATCAGACATATTACAGGCAGGCTTGCTGCATCTATCATTCCAAACTATAGTGGATAATGATGATAAATGGTCAAACAGTAAGAGGGTTGAATGTGTACTGAGTAGATGCATTCAACACAGGATGTCACATTGAAAAACCCAGTTGCAGTATTTTTAAAAGGTGTAGTCCTCGTTGTTTCTGGCATGGTTTCAAATAAATGAACCTCGAATCTTGAACTTCTTCTTTAAAGACCTTGGCCCAATTTCATATAGCAACTTTCTATGCTTAGCAAAAAATGAGTGGGGCACCAGTCAAAACAATATAAACTTTATGGAATTTTTGCTTGTAACCAGTTTTTGCTAAGCATTATTTTTTTGTGCTTGGGAAGTTTTTACATTACAAGTTTTATGAAATTGGGCTCTTATGAATTGACGTCATCCAGCCGCCTTCTTAGCGGTAAGCCGATGATGAAACAATGGAAAATGTACAGATTTGTACGTGCGGCACACATGACTGGCCAATGAGCAACGTGCTTTTGACCTCTACATGTAGGTGAGGGGCCCCACTCAAATAACGTCATATGTATAAGGTCTATTACAA
This sequence comes from Pisaster brevispinus, assembly GCA_023634235.1. Classification (NCBI taxonomy): domain Eukaryota; kingdom Metazoa; phylum Echinodermata; class Asteroidea; order Forcipulatida; family Asteriidae; genus Pisaster; species Pisaster brevispinus. The sequence goes on along the minus strand of JAMKCF010000369.1, from coordinate 13,201 downwards.
CATGTTATACTAATTTGGGGGGCTAATCATCTTCACTCGCAGCTGATAAGCTGATTTGTGAAAGACGCGTCTACAACGTGTTCGAGCCCCAGGTACGCATATGCACCCTTTGGCAGCCTGCTACATGGACCTATAAAATGACCAGGAAGCACAGCCAGAGATTGAAAGTGTTAGAATTTTCTGGAAGGAAGAAAACTGGGCCCAGAGAAAAACCCTTGGTGTCATAGGAGAGAACCATCGCACAACTCCAGTCATATATGGCCTTAGCCTGTAATCAAACCAGGGCCACACTGGTGAGAGGCGAGCGCTCTCCGCACTAGCCACCCATGCCGCTCATTAACATGACCTCATTTGATCCTTTCAGAGCTCCTTCTTCTTCTGAGACAGTCTGATAAGATAGCCACCCTGCTGTACCTTCTACGGGAGGTGGTCAAACCAGACGATCTGACCGTCGTCTTCATGGCAACCAAACACCATGTGGAATATGTGAAAGAGGTGAGGAATCACTGTACACTGCAAACACTGAATGAAATATGAGCACTGCGAGGTCAAACTAGCCCTCCCTCTATCGGTAGTGGCTTGTCTTGACCGAGGGCTCTAGAGCAGTTCTGGGGTTGTCAGAGTGTGGGTTTGATTCCCAGTCATGGCACTTGTGTCCTTAAGCAAGGTACTTAACCATAGTTGCTTCTCTTAGCCCAGATGTGTAAATGGGAACCTGAATAAAAATGGTGCAAAAAAGTTGGAAAACCACAGTGTGTAGAGACAGTTGTTTGCCGTTTTTGTTTTTAGAGAACTTCTAGAAAATTAGGCATATTTATTAATAACAGTAGTGGCTTCTTACATCAGTCACTCAGTGACGCTTAAGGCACTTCAACATTCCGTATTTTCCTGCAAGGTACGTGTAGCTACGTTTCTGAAGTATGAGACCTACTCTTTTACATAGCACCGTGTAATGGTTTACAAGGTGCTGTGGCGCAATATGTAGCCAATCAAACCAGGAACACCGGGGCGAACCCCTTCTCTTTTCGAGAAGTGCACTGTGTTCTTTTACTTGCATTACACAACACACGGGACCAACGGCTTTACGTCCCATCCTAAAGGACGCCGCAACAGTGGTCAAGTGTCTTGTTTCAGAACACAAATGTCAGGACCAGGACTCGAACCCATCCACACTCTGCTGATCAGAAACACCACGGTTAGCGCCTCCTTCTCCTGTCCCCCTTCCTCCTCTTAAACAATCGGCCACTGATTATGTTCCTGAAGGTCTGAGCACAGGTGGGAAGCAGCATCCTGAAAAGTTTGTCCCCCACTATTTTTGTGTCATCCAACTGGTCTTAAACATTTCCTACTACAAATTCAATGGTGATTTAAGAGCGGTGAAACTAGCACGTGATCACATCTTGACCAATCGGAATGAATAAACTCTCCAAGGTATTTATGAATACTGATTCGCGCTGGTCGCTTTTTGGTCCAGTTCCAAAGAAATTTTTCATAAAAAAAAATAAATTCCTGTCATTTTTCCCCTCAGATCCTTACAATGGCTGGTATTAACTGCACATACACCTACAGTGACCTGGATCATGCGGCAAGAACAATCAACGTGGCTTACTCGCAAGAAGACCAAAGTCATGCTGGTGACAGACGTGGCTGCCCGTGGTATAGACATTCCAATGCTGGACAATGTCATCAACTTCAATATCCCTGGCAAGCCCAAGCTTTATGTTCAACCAGTTGGTAAGTCAGGGTTTTGTTTTTTTTGGGGGGTGTACATCTTTGAAGGCCACTGTTTTCAGCGGGGGCAAAGTCATTGTATCACAGACTTGTAGAAAAAAATAATTTAATCAATTTGTGGCCCACCGCACTCATACCCATCTTCCAGTGTGTTGTGTAATGCGTGTAAAAGAACCCAGTACACTTATCATTAAGAGAAAAGGTTTACCCTGGTGTTTTCGGGGGTATGTTTGGCTGCAGGTTGCGCCACCTTTTAAACCGTTACATGGTGCTATGTAAATATTAGTGGGTTTTATGTTTGGAATATAGCTCCGCAAACCTTGTAGCAAAAAAAAAGGACAAGCTTTGAAACACCCTCAGGTGTGGTAAAGCTTTATATAAGACCCGCATACAACCTCCTGACATTCAAAGCACTTCATGGTTCAGCCCCCTCCCTACCTTCAGAGCATGCTTCAGCACCAGCATGTCAGTGCCAGGTCTGAGGTCATCGGGCAGCATGCTGTTTGTTCCCCGGACTCCCCTTGCCACTTATGGTGAGAGGGTCTTTTCTAACATTGCCCCCCGCCCCCCGCCTCTGGAACTCTCTGCCTAAATATCTAAGAGACACACATGACATTTCCAACTTCCAACAATCTCTTAAAACACATCTTTTCAGATTGGCCTATGAGCACATCTGAGAATTCTTTGAATGTTTCACAGAGAAAGTGTGCCATACAAATGCTGTGTTATTATTAGCTGTTCCGAACTTCAGTCGGAACAGCTATTGTAATCGTCGAGATTTTTATTTTTTTTTATTATTATTATTATTATTATTATTATTATTATTCTTTCTTTCCTCAAAATCGTATTGACTTAACACTTGACTTTTCAAATTGTCATATGTCAAATTAGAATTATCAGACAGAGACAAATCATATACCATGTTAAAGCTTATGGCCTAACTTAATTTTCAGAATTATTTAGATTAACATTCTTAATTAATTATTCACGTGACAGCCGTATGAATATTTAATTAGGCAATATTGTTCGAATCATATCTCAAGAATTAAACATCCGATCCCAATTTTTTTTCGGTTATGGACTTGTCTTGTATTGTAGATGTTCATTCTGGCCTAACATTCTCCGTCATGTCATCATGACGTCATTTGTTGGCGCGTTTTTGTTCTGTGTACAAAACACAAGGCGCTGAAAGTGCAAATGTTTTGACAGTCAAAAACACGATATTTTCAATTAAAATTACGAATAAGTTTCCTAAATTATATAAACTGTTTTGAAAAGTTAATTGCTTTTAATAAGAGTCATTAAAACTAATCAAAGTAGAAAAATTTCCACGATAAATAACGACTCAGTGACAAATCGGACACCAATGGCTAGCCATATTATTGAGTCTTGGAGACAAGGTTCCGTTCATAAAAATGTAGTCAGGATGCCCTGCGACACAGAGAAAAATGCACGCGAAATGCCGTAACGAAATAGCCGACTTCTGGGTACCAGTCGCTGCACATTATGTATACAAAAAGATCGATCTATAGCGTATTGAAACGGTGGCTTGTGCATGGATATGTGTACATGTACGTCGTGATTCTGTTGCCCGGGGCGCTCGACGATTTAGAACATAAGCTTAACTCTAATTTAATGTAAATGTTTATAAAAATTCTTAATTGATTCATTTGAATATTTAACTAGTTAATCTTTGCAGCACCATATCTCAAGAAGTACACTGCCGATTTTCAAACTTTTTTCAGTTATAGACTCCTTGGGCATTTGTAATTATCTTTGGGTAACTGTGACCCCATGTTGACCTATACTTCGGGGTCAACCGGAAGTGGGACCATATCTAAAGAACTACACAACCGATTTTCAATTTTTTTTCAGTTATAGACTCCATGGGCATTGGAGATTTGCCTTGGGAAACTGTGACCCCATGTTGACCTTTACTTCGGGGTCAACCAGAAGTGGGACCATATCTCAAGAACTACACAACAGATTTTCAAACTTTTTTCAGTTCTAGACTCTTTGGGCATTGGTATTAACCTTGGGAAATCGTGACCCCGTGTTGACTTTTACTTTGGGGTCAACCGGAAGTGGGACTATATCTAAAGAACTACACAACCGATTTTCAAACTTTTTTCAATTATAGACTCTTTGGGCATTGGATATAAGCCTTGGGAAATCGTGACCCCGTGTTGACCTTTACTTTGGGGTCAACCGGAAGTGGGTCCATATCTCAAGAACTAAACACCCGATTTTCATTTTCTTTTCAGTTAAAAAGCCCTTGAGCATAGGAGATTGAACTTGAGTTACCGTGACCCCATGTTAACCTTTACTTCCGGTCTTAAACAAGATTCGAACTTGTTAAACTATATACAATGGGATGATCACTCTTGATAATAAGCATTCATTTCAAACAAGATTACACCATATAAACGAAATAAAGGATCAGTTCATGTCTTGGGCTAGCTATCTCTAGTTATGACTAGTATTATTTCATTCTATTACAGCATGCAAAAGAAAGATCACATTTTCCTTTGTGCCGGTAACTCCTCGAGTCAGGCTACGTCCCGTAGCCTTAGATCTCAAGGGTCTTTCTGAGAATCCTCGCTGTTCCCAAAAGTGTCGCCTTCTGTAATAGATCTACCCTCACACTTGTCCCTATTTCCTCTAGATGTTTCCATAGTGCTTTCGGAATGGTGCCAAGTGCTCCAACCACCACAGGGACTACTTTCACCTTCACCTGCCAAATCTTACGAAATTCCCTGGCCAGGTCTTTGTACTTTTGGATCTTTTGTGTCTCCTTCTTAGCGACCCCTATATCACCCGGCACAGCTATGTCAATAAGATGACACATCTTCTTCGTCTTATCTAAGACTTCAACATCCGGACGCCTATGTTCTATAACATGATCAGTCTGAATGTTAAAGTCCCAGAGGATCTTGACCTGGTCGGTCTCTACAACTTTATCTGGAACATGCTCGTGCCATTTTGCAGTCACTTGGACACCATTCTTTTTACACAGATCCCAGTGAATCAATTTGGCCAAATTGTCGTGTCTTCCTTTGTACTCCGTCTTGGCCATCATACTACATTCACTGACAATATGAAATACAGTCTCCTCTGCCTTATTACACATTCTGCACATAGGAGAGACGTTTGCTTTCTCTATCCTTGCCTTCATTACATTTGTCCTTAGAGACTGGTCTTGTGCCGCAGTAATCAAGCCCTCTGTTTCCTTCTTAAGTTCTACGCTCTTTAACCAATTCCAGGACTTGTTGCTGGCAACGCCTTCAGTGCATCTCAAGAACCGGCCATGAAGTGGTTTGTTCCGCCAATCTTGATGTCTTTCCTCTTTCCTTTGCCTCTTGTACTCCTTCGGCCCAACTTCGCCTGCCTTCGTGTACTTCTGCGCAACTTTCAACAAGTTCTCCTCAGTCCTCCTAATATGACAATGTAAGCTCCTGCGCTCGATGTTGACACTGTCTGCCACACTTAGCAACCCCCTATCGCCCTCTGACCTCGGAAGATAAAGTCTGCTCACATTCGCCCGCGGATGAAGCATACCATTCATGGTCATCAGTTTTCTCATTCTCCTGTCCATGACATCTAGATCTTCCTTAGTCCACTCGACAATACCCGCACTATACCTCATCAAAGACACGGCCCATGTGTTATTTGCCTTAACCATGTTCCCCCTGTTCAGTTTTGACTTCAAACATTTCTTTACCTGTCTGATGTACTCTGTCCTCAACCTCACCTTTGATTCCTCGTGAAGGACATGGTTCGATTCAAGTACACCAAGATACCGATAACTCTCTTCCTCACCCAAAGCCCTCATCTGTGCACCATCTGGCAGAACAATACCGTCGGAATGTACCCTCTTTCCCCTCTTCATGGTCATTGAAGCACATTTCTCCGGGCCAAACTGCATCCCGATGTCATCGCTGAAAATCCTGACAGTCTGTACCAAAGAATCGATCTCCACTTATTCTTTGCAAATCGTCCATAAAAAGCAGATGGTTGATCTTACATCCGTCCTTCTTCATTTCATAACCTGCACTCACCTTCCTCAGAATCATCGACAGGGGCATCAATGCCAGAACAAACAGGAGCGGAGACAGAGAGTCACCTTGGAAAATCCCTCTTCTTATGCATACCTTGCCCAGACTAGCAATTTTTGGCCAACAGATTAGTTCGCCATGTCTTCATGCTCTCACTTAGAAGACGCTTTACTGCATCAGCCAGTCCAACCATATCCAGGCATTCCATTATCCACGTGTGCGATACCATGTCATACGCCTTCTTGTAATCGATCCACGCCATTGCCAAGTTCGTCTTTCTGCTCCTGCAGTCCTTCAGTACAGCCTTATCGTTGATAAGTTGATCCTTCATACCTCTGGACCGCTTCTTTCAGCCTTTCTGCTTCTCTGGAAACAACTGCTGGTCATCCATATGACGATAGAGGTCTTCTGCAATCATACTGGTCAAGAGTTTATACATCACAGGTAAGCACGTGATTGGTCTATAGTTACGAGCAATGTTAATGCACCTTTCTTGATGTCCTTCATGATCAGAACCGTTCTTGCCTCAGTCATCCAACATGGGACCTTACCATGTCCTAGACAGTCTTGCAGTTGTAGGGCCATTCGCTCATGCAAACTGCGAATGAACTATTCTGTTTTTGTTCTTATATTATTAAACAGCTACTCGAGCAAGTAATTCTTAACGGTAATGCTATTAAAATGTGTTTATAATGTGTTTGTTTATAATTTAATTGTAATTTTAAAAATACCGTTACTCTTCTGAATTTTCATATTTTTTGATCAAAATATTACGCCCCAATCTCAAGGTTTTGAAAAACTAGCTATACCTCTACCACTGATGGCATGCGTCAAAATAACAACTCCTTGACGTCATGTGTGGGATGTTGCGTTGTTATACCTCCATGTTGCAACAAAGCAGCTATACAAAATGGAGCGTCCTTATATGACGCAATAGGAGTGATGATGTAACAGAGCTTTTCACAAATCTTTCTGAAGTAAAGCACAGAACAAGGGTGTTCAAAAATTATTGTTGTTTTTTTTACATTTAAAATCTTAAATCTCAAGTGAACTCAATTTCCTTATTGATTGGAAACATTTTAAATGAATTTCAGCAAAGATGAGTTGTATCTGTTTTTTGTTTGAGCTGGTCTTTAACGATTAACCTCTTTTGGTAGCACTGTTTTGTACTTTGTACAGTTTTGCTTGTTTTGATAAATGCCATTTTCTTGTGTAGTTTGTATTACTCGATTCCAGATGGCCCGTCAACAAAAAGTGGAACAGCGAAGTAAAGAGTAGATGGAGAAGAGAGCTCGAGAAAACCAAAAACATCCTTGTGGTTACTGAACCCAAACCAGTCCGCAAAGGAGGTGGTGGTAGGCGTGGAAAAGTTGGACAAATTTGATTTCAATTATTTGTAAAACGAATGCTCATAGGAATTTCTTTATTTATTCATGATTACTTTTGACCTAGATTAGTTCTTTATTTCTGTGTAAACCGAGAAAAATTGTTTATTCTGAGGTATATAGAGAATACATAACACAACAGTTTAATGTAAGATTATTAAATTTGTATGAGTAACTATGACAAAAATATTTATGAGGCTGAATTAGTTATGATTGAAATAGCAAAATGATTCATTTGAAAGGTTCTCTGGATCATATGAAACAGTGTAATGAATAATCATGGATGATTCTATGGATAATCATGGTTGAGTCTATGAATAATCATGAATGAATCTATGGATAATCATGAGGCATTAATACTCATGAGGTTGAATTATTCATGATAAAAATCCAACGGCGAGATATATAGCGAGGGCAGTGACAGTGAGATGGACACGGGAGAAGCCAAACCCCAAAAGAAGCAAAAGAAGCAGCGAAGTGACGAAGAAGGAGACGGCGATGGGAAACGAGAAAATAAGGCCAAGAAAAGAAGGTTAGAAATAAACTAACAAAGAAACTTGTAAAATTTGTAAACAAATGTTTTCAGCTATGACCATTAGAACACGAGAAATTTTCAAAAACTGAGTCAGGGCAAAAGTTTTAAGGACTCTAGTAGGTTTGTTGATTTGGTTATTTTCCAGTAGATAAGATTCTTATGAAAATAGGGGGGGTGGAAGTGTCTCCAACCTCATGTCAAAACTGATCATGAAAGTAAGAAAGCAAAAGTCCAAAGAAGAATTTTCAGGTATAAAATGATTTTGAAGAGTGTCTCCTTAACACAAATGAACAATTTACTTTATCTTCTCATTAAACCAAATCTCGTAAGACATGAGACGGTGAGGAATCGGCCCTGCACAAGCGCAAGGAGCGCAAGTCCGGCGAGAGCAGAGCATCTCGCAGCCGCAAAGGGATCTGAGAATCCCGGATTGAAGAGGAGAAGCCTGGCAAGTTTAAGTCCAAGGCTATCGTGTCTTCTAGTGAGTCGGACTCAGAGGGAGAGAGGCTTCAGATTGATCAGACCAGTTCATTTCAGTTTTTGTCTATCTCTTTCTATCAAAGGGACACATTGGGCGCTCTAGGATGTAAAAAACATTTGTTTTGAAATGAATGTGGTTGGAAAAGTATTTTAAAAGTAGACTACAGTGATTCGCAGAAATATTCCTTGAATTTGTGTGGGTTTTGTGTAAACAGAACACAGTCTTCTGTTTTCTAGAACCAAAGTTTTTTTACTCTACAAAATGGCAGTTTGTATGTTCCGTTTGTTGTATTTCAAAAGGAAAACTTGTGTTTTTCAATCACAACTCACTAATGACAAAACACATCATTAGGACACCAGACCAAGTAATTTATGGCTTGATGTCATTCTGCTTAGAAAAATTGATATTCTTCAAAACAAAGCCTTAAGATTTATGAAGTTTTACAAAATTACATCCTCTTAAATGATGGCATTCGTTATTTTATTTCCTTTTTATTTTAGTGACAATGAGGAAATGTCCGGTAGTCAGAAACCGTCACCGTCTAAGAGTTGTGGTCGCATCCGCCGTATCGCCTCGGACTCCAGCGACTCCGATGAAAGGAAGTCAAGATCCAAAGGTCAAGATCAAGCTTCTGGGTCTGAGTCCGAGGGGGAGAGTAAACCTCGTAGCAAGGCACTTCAGTCAGACAGTGATGAGGAATCAGGGGGTGAGGGTCAGAGGTCAGGTAGCAAAGCACAGAGGTCAGGCAGTGAGGGTCAGATATCAGATGCTGGATCAGGAAACGAGGAGGCAGCATCGGAAGGAGAGGGGTCCGGCGGGGAAGAAGCAGGGTTGGACGGAGCGGCGTCTGGTAATGAAGGGGTCGCTGACTGAGGAGACCTCCTGTCTGTCAACTTTCATTGGACTATCCACCAGATGCCAAGTGTCAGTGGCTGAAACACTCGCAATTAGACGTCAGGGTTCAGATTGTTTTCAGTGAGTTCAAGTTGGAAAAACTTGGCGGGAAGCTGCACATCTGACTACCTCAAGATCAGAATCTTTCTCCTTAAGATTTAAACAACTTGTGAAATATGTTTCAAATATTTCCCATTGAATTTGATTGGCTGAGAGAACAATTTTTTATAACCTGCCCACACTTTTTTGTTCACATAAGCAATTTTCAATCAATTTGTTCTAGAGACAATCTTACAATGCTGAAATGATCTTAGATTTTTAATTTTAAAGATGTTGATCATTTTTTTGCAAATCCACTTATCAGTGAAATAATGTTTACATTGTTTCCCACTTCTTGAAGAAAACTGTTTGAAAGATCTTCAGATGTATTTTTGACAATTCTTGATTTGATTGTGTCATTTACAGCTGCGTGATTTGAGGACAGGCCAGAACATCAACCTGTGCAGCCAGCTTGGCCCAATCGACCGGTCAACCATCTGGAGGGAAGTCCTGCTGGAGTTTGTCTCTGATGAATCAAACTCCTTTCCAGGATACTCAGCTTATTATACGGTGTTGCCATGGATACCTGACTCTCCATGTTTGTTGAGAAATGGGTGTTAAATCTCAGTGTAGGCAGTAAAATTACCTTATTTTCCTTCATACTTGACGCGGCTTATCTGACTTCCACAGGTGCAACAAAATCACTGCGTCTTTTCTAATGGTGTGTCTTATCTGGTATCACTATAGATCATTGTGATGATCACTGTGTGAAATTAAATTCATCCTCTAAAATGAGCCTTTCATTTGCTCATGGTAATGTTGTCACATTATTTAAAATAACGCAGTGTGTAGTTATAAATTGTAGTTTTTAAGGTTTAGCGTAGTTTTGAGGTAAGCAGCTGTACATGAGATTGGACCTTTAGCCTAATTTCATTAAACACAAAATGTTATGCGCGCAGTAAAAAATTGCTGAGCAGAAATAGGTTATCAGCCTAAATGCCATAGTAAAGGTTGCTACGCCTGGTACCTAATTGTTCACTTATATGACTTTCAAATGTGCAAAAAAAATCACTGCGTCTTATCTAATGATGGGCCTCTGGTATCACTATTTAGATCATTGTGATGATAACTATGTGAAATTAAATTTATCGTGTGAAATAAGCCTTTCATTTGCTCAGGGTAATGTTGTCATTTTATTTAAAGTAGCAGTTATTGCTGCATTGCAAATAAACATATCCAAAGAAACTGATTACTGTTGGAGAGAGCACAGCAGTCTTTTGAAGGTGATATCTAATTTTGTCATCTTTACCATCTTATATTACTAGTAGTTGAGTACAAAGAAAGACACAGGTTTTCTCGTAGTTAGGCGCTAACAGCGTTTGTGTGTTCTATGGGAAATCCTGTAGGTATGGGTTCAAGACAAAAGCCTTGAGTTTTAAAACCGATTATCTCTGAACTTTTCAAATTTCAGCGTAGTGTGTAAACGTCTTCCATGTGCCAGCCCTTGCCATATCTCTGACCGAAGACCTGCCTACACTACACCTCCTCCCAGCAGACTGCGGCTGTCAGATCCTCTTTACTCTCCCTCCTGAAGAGACTGCACTTCTCGTCATTCATGAGCTTGTGATACCCGATGCTGACTGCGAGAAACATTATTTTGAGGTACTTTTCATCAAGTTAATGTTGCAAAGCAATTTTTTTTATACTGGAGTGTACAGACTAGCAATGTTACGCACAGAGTGGAGGCTTCTGGGAATAATAGCAGGCAGTAGACTTACCAGGTACATCCATTGTCTTCGGAGATGTGTGCATGCTCACTACTATGTCAACAATGGAAAATAACCCAGTGTGTTTGCTGCCACCTAGAGTTCCAGTGATGGAAACTAGAGATAAACCTTCCCTTTATAATTCTATTGGTGTTTGGCAGATTACCTTCATTCCCACTTGATGGTATGTGACATCCACAAAACGTCAACAAACATTCTCAAGAAAAGTGCAAATAACAAGGTAATGTCTGCAAACCTTTCCTTTTTATGTAAATTTTGCAAATCGAATTTGGAAGTTCTGAAGGTCAGTTTTCTTGTGCAAGGTATATTTGGAAACAACCACAATAATAAGTTGACTCTTGATCAGCAAAACTTGTTTTAAAAATATGCTTTTATTGTGGTGTTTTTCCGAGAATCTTCTCTTGTTTTTCTACTTTTTAAAGACTGACGATTTAGCCACCTTGTGCTACAATCGTTACTGTGAGAAATTATATTTATCCTGTAAAATGAGCCTTTCATTTGCTCAGGGTAATGTTGTCATATTGTTTAAAATAACGCAGCGTGTAGTTATAAAGTGTAGTTTTTAAAGTTACGCGTAGTTTTAAGGTAAGCATCTGTATAAGAGATTGAACATTTAGCCTAATTTCATGAAGCCTGTTAGCACACAAAAAATGCTATGCGCAGTATAAAAATGCTGAGTAGAAATAGGTTATAATCAGCCAAAATGCATAATGACTGGCGTACCTAACTAATATTGTACTTTTCATCACTGTGATATTCTCTTCTTCTTTTTTCTGTCTATCATCGAGGTTGTTATATAATGCTGACATCAGAGCCTGGAATCATTCAATCTCCGAACAACGCTTCCAGCACCCGTTATATAACTGCTCCCTTGTGTGCTTTCAGCAATTGTTGTCAAACTGACGTCCCATGGCAGTACGTGATGCTTTCCTTTAGTCAACTCAAACTTGAATCCGATCTGCAATGCACGAAGGACTTCATTGAGGTAAGAACAGGGTTTTACTGTTAATTTGTCTCCAACTGATTTGACTGCTGGAAAAAATGTCTTTGGATTTCAATTATAAGATAGAATCAGAAGCACACTGTATTTGTTAATCTTGTTGGTAAAGGCATGGGATCAAAACTACAACTGCTTTCCCACAGAAGGTCTGTAGCCAGCCTCTGTCTTTTACACGGATGTTTGCAAGGTAAACGTGCTACCTGTGTGTCCGACCTGGTTCCTCCTATCAGGATGTTTGAGTGTTAAACCAGGCTTTCTGCTTGTTAATCTTGCTTGGCTGAGATGTAGAACAAAAAGCAATCCAACAGCTTTATTCCATGTACATCTCTTTGGAACTCCTTACCTGTTAAATCAACATTTCTCTCCATCCTACAATCTAAACAGATTTCAGACGCAAATCTACCTTTAGCTCCCTGAGTTATTCTCATATTGAATGTTTTTTGTCTTGTACGTAACCCCCAAAACCAAGAGTGGCTTTAAGCCTTGTTTTGGGCAAACGTGCTTTAAAGTTATAAAAAAAACACAAGGTCATAACTTGACAGGTTGAAAGGTCATATCTAACACGCTATAGCAAGCACACATTTTGCTCCACGGGATAAGGTCGTATCTCTTTTAATTGTTTTTTGCCTACACTTATTGCACTACCAACAACAATTTCAATTGCAACCTGGCTCCACTGACATAGTGAAATCTTTTCTTTTTTTGTGTGTGTTCAGATTCAGGACGTGATACCCAAGAAGCGTCTGTCTTCTGTAGGGATGCAAATACTTTCACTTGGATCACCGAGGGAAGTGAAGTCATCGCAAAATTCCAAACAGACGACGAGTAGTGCTTCCAAAGTTGCAGAGAGCTCGAGAGAAAGAGACATTTTCCTGTAAAGTGTTGGACATCAGAGTGGTTGGACGGCAGCTTTTTCCATGTATGAACTGAATTATGGCTATCAGTACAGGTAGTGGTCAGCCTACTGGTCTTTATTTTTTGTATAGTTTATTATCTGCTTGTCGACCGACCAGGTTCATATTGTAATATTAATAATAATATTAATATATATGTGTATTATTTTAAATGGAATGCATGGGTGTGTTGACTGCGGTTTGGCTGGTGGGATTCGACTTGGAGGCATAGGTTTGTGAGTTTGTTGTGTGAATGATGATGATTAGTGGGCCCTGTGTGTTAGGTAACTTATGCCTTCTTGCCCATCCAGTGTCATGCTATATATTCTATGTTCTCCAATCACGCACTCATGCATTTGCTTTCTTCGAGATAATAATTATTTGGTAGAGACTGAATATCT
>JAMKCF010000368.1:0-27287 GCA_023634235.1 Pisaster brevispinus | reverse complement strand
GGTACACACATGTACTTAATAATTGGTCTGCATAACTTTCATTTGCTTAAAGTATTCATTGGGCTTCTAAGCAAATTCAGACTTTTGTACCCTTCCACTCATAGCTTGTATCAGGTGTCGAGAAGGTGAAAAACAAGACGGTTTCCGAAAGGTCGACCACTTTAAAATCCATGTTGATTGATTCTTAGAATAAAGCTTGAAGTCATATTGTTGAAACTCTTGAATCAAGAAAAGGATGTTGATTGATTCTTGGTATTGGCTTTGATTGATCTAGTTATAATTGTCCCGATAACATCATTAATCCCAGATCTCCACGCTCGCTCTCTGGTTAGACTCACACGATGACAGTTGGGCATCCTCAGCCAGTCTGCCAGATTTCCTGGGGCACGCAGGGGAAAACAAAAGGGAACTTACGGATTTCACTGTTTCAGTTGTGCCACATTGAATTACCTGGTGCGCCGGAGAAATTTTCTTAAGAGATTTAAACCTTCCGCCGTTGAGCCGATGGCTGTGAGTATGCAGGGCATCTTTTCTTTTTTTTCAGAGAAAGGGATTTTGAATATTCATTTGCATCAGGGTCAGTCCATGAACAGTGGCCAGCCACCAACCTGGTCATTACACCGCGCCTTGGGCTGTTATTGCCTAATAAACACCCAACTGTTAAGGACTTGGATAAGATTGGTATTCTGTTCCCACGATTTTCAAGCAATTGCTACGTGGGTCTGCAGTACATTTCAAATCCTACAAAGTCAGACTTGCTACATATAATTTTTGAGGAACTTAGACTTTTGGAGCTAGAGTTATCTCCATGCACAAGCTAGCGATCAGGACGATACTTGCGAATTGTGGGCTGATAGGCGCTAAGTTCGGCTGGTTTGTTTGTTTGGTTTGGGGTTGGGTTTTTTGTGCATCAGATCAAATTTACAAAAATCATAAAGATAAAAACCATTTAAAATGCCCCCAGATTTCACAGTAGAGTATTTAAAACCAAAGATAAAGTAAAACAAATTCTGAAGGCCTGGTTTCAATTTTAGCGTGCTTAGGCCAAACTTCCAAAATTTGGGTCCAGAACGCTCCCACAGTTTTTAAAAATCCTGGGGAGAATCCTGAGAGGTATGATGTGAGAACTTTGGTTTGGGAAGAGCACCTGTCATTTCAAAAAAATAAGTTTTTGAAATCAATCATTTCTTTCGAGCAGAAATCAAGTTAATTAAAGAAGACTGTCAGATTTTGTTTTTTGAGAGAAAAATTGCATCTGCCTATGTATCAATTATATGTTGTGATGTGAAAAAAATTTCTCTTACGTTGCAAAAACAAGGAAACAATTAATTCTAGCAAATTAACAAATACCTCAGAGAGTTTGTGCACTCTGATTGGTCAAAGACTGGTCATGTGGAGATGTAGAGACCGGCTCTGTGAACTTGCGAATAACTATTTCCAAAACAAGCATATCGTATCATTGCTTAAAAGTTCTGTATGCACGGTGCATGTTGTGTGGGGAACTATCAAATCAACTGTGCGTATTTCCGTTTTTATTGTTTTGGCAAGAGATGGTTGGTTCCCCCTGAATGCGCATACCATGTGAATGCGCATACCACGTGAATGCGCATACCACGTGAATGCGCAGACAGCAGATACGCACATAAAACCAACATAACGCAAAGCATAAAGCCAAAAACCTAAGTATTTCCATATGGTATTGTGAATTTTCAAAGCTCATAGTCTGGTTCTTGAAAATATGCATACATAGTTAGTTAAGTGTGAGAGATTAGGTCCCATGCAAAAATTGAACAGCCTGAAGAATTGCCCCTTGAACATGATAAGAACAGCACTAAAAATATCAGTGAAAGACAAATCACAAATTCTGATTATTTTTACTGTTTTTTGTTAAAGGTATTTATTGATGGGTATACTAGTGTGAGGACCCTGTCCTCGCTGCCTGGTGAACACTTGGCTGGTCATTACGCACAACGTTCATTAACATCAAAGGCCTAATGTAAATGTACATGATCAAGTGTCTGTGTTACACGGCGCACTGGTAGAAAAAAATGGAGTCGTGTAACATAAGCTCAGTTTTCAAACTGGTAGAATCCAGAATTCAAGCTGATATGATCGAATTCAACCAGTATGAGTGACTTCAGCCATGAAGTACATGTAGGGTCCCGTCCCTGCAACCAATAATCTGTACAACTGTATTTGTAAATTTAGTGGCTTTTGTAACCAAAACGTTTGCTGAAATTTTGTGTTTACGCGAGACTGTTTTACGTGGTTTAGTTGGTGAATGTGCAGCTTGTGATTGCGTGATGGCATACAGTCACTGGCTTCAACTGCCCATTACATTTTGCAGTTAAATCTATGGTAGAACTTGGCAGCCACTTGAATAAGTTGCTTTGGGACCACTTGCTAACATTGGGGGGATATTCGACCATGAAACGGTCTATTTTATGAGTATGAGTTATGAATATTTTATGGCTCAGAGGTGACAGTGGGGATTAGGACTACTCCCAAAATGATTAACAAGGCACCCCAAACACCCACTCAAATGTATTACTGTATAATAAGTAAAGCCCACATTGAAAGTCAAGGTTTCGGTGAATTTTGTATGAAAGGAAAAAAGAGAAAAAAGCAGCTCTGTTCCAATGCACAGGGGCACAGTTATTAACGAGTGCAGATTCAGTGTGAATGTGACTAGCCATGCGATGAGTTGAGGAAAGTGCATCCTGCTGGGAGTGTGTTTTTGATGCTTTGTGGTTTTTGTTACTTGCAGTAGTCCCAAAATGTCGACTTGAAAAATAACCCCAGCACTAAAATGTGTCACCACGCTGTATTCATGGCATTTTCTGGCGCATTTTGCTGCTAACCCATCCAGAAACACTAGTCTAGGCCCTTACTACTCTGCAGTTTTGAAGTAGGAAAAAAAACCCCGCAACTCAAGTGCAGGTTCACGTTTTACAAGCTGAACATTCTTCTCCTTTTAAAAGTCTGTTTTTGTTTGCTTTTTAAATTAGCAAAATTATTATTAAATAGCCTGAATATAGTCTTTTGGAACCAACATGTACTCCATTTTTCATAGCGATAAGCGTAACTGTGTTCTTTTACATGCATTACACAACACACAGGACCTACAGCTTAACAATTCCTCCAAAGGATGAAGCAAAAATGGTGTTGTTTCTTGCTTAAGGACACAAGTGTCAAGACCAGGACTCGAACCCACACTCTGCTGGACCGAAACACCAGAGCTTGGGTCCAGTGCGTTAGACCACTCGGCCTGTCAATATTTATGTGGGCTATTCAAAAGCACAGCAGACTAAAACCCAGAGGACTAGTCAAAAGTAAAAGTCAGTGCATGTACATGTATGGTGTGCTTTAAAGAAAACTACTGTAGGTATACCTTTAAATGCAAAGAACAACTTTCCATTTAAAAATATGCATGGCAGCTATATTTAATGACTCTCTAAGGATCTGACTCAAGTTGAGTCAACTTCTAATCGTAGTCTTCAATGAAATCAAATCAAGTCTTTTTTTAACTTGGTGGAGACAAGTCAATTTGCTGGATCATTGACCAAGGATTTGCTAGTCAACTTGAATAGTCTGGCCAACAGTCTACGACTTCAGGCCCGGAATTTCATCTCTGAGAGGGCAAGGCTGTTTTCATTTTGCAAAGGACACTTTCATCGGAGAATCTCTAAGTCTCGTTTTGAAGGGGCAAGACTAGGGCAATTGAGGCCATGGCCTCCGTTTAATTCCAGGCCTGCGACTTCTTTGTAACAACGTTTGAAAAACATAAGCTCTTGTGTATGGGGTCGGACTCTTTCATCGCGATCCCTAATAATGCCATGTGCATATATATGTAGAGTTTCTGCATCAGTTCATCAGTCTTTCAGGATTAATAAATGATAAAGTTGAAGGTCGTGGCTGAAAATTTCTATTTGTGGGATCAGCAGCGCATGAAGCTGATGCATATTGGAAGTGTCCCATGGCTATCATCGGCTTCAACTTGTACTGATGAAATTTTTCTTGTCGTTAATATTTGAAAGAACAAAATGACTTCAGAGGGCAAATGTTGCACAAACCCAGAGATAATTTTTGGAGCATAATAATCTAAAAGCTTAACTGAATGGATGACTGCGTGTACACTTACCAATTACAAGGAGAACATTGTTTTGTTTGCTTGTTTGCCTGTTATGTATCTTATTTTGTCAGTGAAATGTTAGTAACTTAAATTTGTATGACCCGATTTTCAGTCCAAAAGTTAAATTTTTTAAATTTTCTTGAGTGAAAACATTTTGAACGAGTACAGTAGGCAGCTATAGTAACAAAAAATACCATGTCACATGTACAATTTATGACTGGTATCCTGATCCTTTTTGCTTAGCAGAACATTGCTTAGCAATGGTTCCTGCTTAAGCAGCTCTACGAAATTGGGCCCAGGTCTGATGCTTCATGGAGGCTGTGGAGACAATTGTCTCTGTGCCCCTGATCATCAGGATCATTGCCTTGGTGCCCCTTGAAATATTCCGGTAAAACTTCCCTCCTGAGGGTGCCATTAAACTATTAGGAAAAACTGCCTTGCCCCTGCCTTGCATGACTGGTGCTATATTTAGTACATAAACCAATGTTTTATTGAGGAAACCTATAAAATAAAAACCAGTGCTTTCTGATCATTGCGAGTTCTAATTACTTGTCTGTCTAGATGTCTACATGTAAGAAGTAAGAAGACTTCTTAATCAGTCTTATTAGTGATACATTCCCTTTTGTCTCAAAGTGGATACTATGCAAAAAGTGTACACATAATGAGTGCTTATGGGTGCATGTATTGATGAGAATATTGCCATGCATGAGTTCAAATAGGGAATGTACCATTCAAAGTGAAGTTGAATGGAACATTCCATTTTTCAACAAATGGACATTTTTTCTCCATTGCACGTATGCAAAACATTCATTATTTGTTTTGTATAGCATCAAAGTCGATCTTTGTCATTTCATTGGACGATAAAAGTATTTTAAGAATAAACAAACTGTGCAAGATTGTATTCTAGTATTGGCTTTTTTTACTTCTGTATATAATGCGTAGTGTGTATGCAATACTCAAAAAAGCTCGGACAAAAATGCCCGTTGAACATGTTGAAGAGAACCAAAATGCATGGTTTGTGACGTCGGCCATTTGAATGGTTTGATTAACGAATTCCTCGTGACCTACACTCCTCCAATCAAAATGACAAGGCTCTACTTGGGTGTTATGTAAACATGACTAAGAAATCAATCAAATCAGCAAATGTGTTTGTTTTATCTCGCAGGTAGATAATATACAAGAAGCGGTGAAAACGTTACTGGACAAGGGTGTGAAGGTGTTAAACCCTGAACCCAAAATTGGTGCTCACGGGAAACCGGTTGTGTTTTTAAATCCAAAGGACTGCAGTGGTGTCCTTATTGAGCTGGAGGAGGCCTAGTGCCTGGATTGGGATCTCATGGAGCTTGTTAGCACACAAATATGCTCAGCAAGGAAGAAGCTTGCCAGAGGAACAATTTCTAAAGCTGTTTACCGCTAACCAAATTTTTGTGCTTACTGTAGCAGAAATCCCTTAAGTGTACTTTACAAAATATCAAGATTGACTGCATGTGTGAGCATTCACAGCGAATTGTTATTGTTTTTTCAAACGAGAACTGCATATCGAAAACAGCCTTTTGCTTTGACTATAGTTTAAGCAGAGATTATGACACTTAAGTTTGTTTAAGGACTGCTTAGTAAGTACTTTCTGCTAAGCAAATATGTCCTGGGTATCAGTCACAAACATCCAAAATGTGAGGTGTAACATCCCAAATTTGAGGTCCTGTTGGCGTCATCAAGTGTCATATGGCGTCACCTTAAAAGTGCAGTATTACAAGATACAGGGACACAAATTTGTGATCAAGCTGAAACCCTGCATGGATGTGCTACATCTACAATTTGAAGTCAGATCACGATGACGTCATAAAGTGTCATGTCAAGTCACCTTGATGGTGTAGTTTTACAAGATCTGTATGTACAGAAGTTAATGCGCAATCAAACAGAAACCTTGCATGTATTCATGCCGGGATGTGTTACATCCAAAATTTGAGGTCCTGTCATAATGAAGTCATCAAATGTCACGTGACGTCACCTTAAAGGTGCAGTTTGACAAGGAAACAGCCCTGTGTTTCTTTAGCAAACGAACACACAAGTCTACTTGTAAAGTTCCTAGCACTGTATTCCGGTAGGCCTGAGAATACCTGTGTATAGAGAAGCTCACAAAGTAATGTCAGGTTTAGATTTGGTTGGAAAACCCAGAAAATAGGAAAACCCATCGCTATCAGGTAGGAACTGAAAACCCAATCAACATGCAAGGCTCTGGCCTGAGGTAGGATTCGAACCGGGGTCCTCAAAGGTGAAAGACAATGAAGAAACCACTGAGCCAACCTCAGCCCCCTCCCCCCTCCCCCCAATTGCCCAAATATTGCTTACCAATTCAGCTTATTATTTAAAATAATCTGTGACATGGATAGTTTGCCACTGGTCCTCCAGTATTTTGTTTTGTTCAGAAGATAATTTGCATGGACTATTTTTCAAGCCCTTTAAAGTAGTTCTGTGACATTTGGCTGTGAACAAACCGCCCCATGGCTGATTCAAACAAAACTCATTCAGGAAAAACTCATTAAGGAGTAATGCTTCGGGGATTTAATCAACAAGAACCAAATGTAGGTAATATTGCATCGGGGATAAAGGAAATATAATTAGTTTAAAAAAAAAATGTGTATCTGTGGTAAACACTGTAGTAGACAAGAACAAAATTGTAAAGTGTAAATTCGTATTTGGATGTTTTGATATTATTTTTGTTCACTGATGTAGAAGTACAATACATAACTAGGATTTCAAGTCAAGTTTTACGTGCTTGCTATGAAGTTATGGGAAACTGAAATTGCATTTAAAGCTCAATGGGTAATTATACATTGGGGGCGAACAAAGGAAAAGTGACCAGAGCGGGATAAATTTCTTTCTCTGAACAAATTTTGAAAGATGATGCTGTTTCAAAAAGAGAAACGTACACAAACTGTCGCATAGCCTTTGCACGATGATCGTGAATACATGTAATTTGCTAAATTGTTTGTACATGGCTGATGGACGTAATTTAGTATCGGGATCCTGACAAAAGTAATTTTTAGTTTTTAATTAATTAACTACAACTTATTATAACTTTCCCGAATCTACA
Source organism: Pisaster brevispinus (assembly GCA_023634235.1). Taxonomy (NCBI): domain Eukaryota; kingdom Metazoa; phylum Echinodermata; class Asteroidea; order Forcipulatida; family Asteriidae; genus Pisaster; species Pisaster brevispinus. The sequence continues at coordinate 20,061 of JAMKCF010000368.1, read as the reverse complement.
AAAATAGACAAGCTATTTGAAATTAATGTACTGTATAAATGTACGAGTCAATTATCGGATCAAGCATCTTTATCGTATGAGAGCAAACCATAAACTGTACCAATGTTTGGTTAGGCACGAGACTTGCACATGTCTATTATCATCACTGAAATATTCGCATCTAATTTATAAGGATATGTATAAGTGAATTGTGGGTACAAAATTCTTGAATTAAAGGCATTTGTGTATCTTCCTTTCAAGATCATTGGTTAAAAGTGGATATTTGACAATTAGTCGTTATCAGTTGTTGAAGTAGAACCCCTTTTTTTATTGATCTTAATAAATGGGTAGGTACACTCTGATAACTTCAGCGGGTTCGAACTGACCCGAATCTGGGTCCCGTAGGGCCTGGCCATTTCGGGGTCAGTATGGTCCCAAATCTGTGTCAAAATCACCTAGAAATTGGTCAAAATGACACAGAAACCGGGTAAAAATCCAATTGGTTAACCAGTTTCCGAGTCAGACTGACCCGGAAATGGGTCAGGCCCTGTGTCCGGAATCTAAGTTAATGCTGACCAGGAGAGTTATTAGGGTGTACAGAGCCTCGAGTATATGGAAGTATTTTGTCTCATGTTGATTTGTTATGTTCCTGTTGGAACAATCATTCCATGTCTAAAATTATTCCCGACCGACCTAGTTTGGATTAACTTATGGGTTTTCAGAGTAATGGGCAATGAAACACCAGTTTTAAATCTTTGTGTCAAATTAAATTTCAGCTTGGCAAGTTAAGTGCGCTAAGCTCAAGTTAAAATAATGATATTAGCTTTGTGCCCTACACCCATTAGAGCAATAACGTTGTGCTTTTCCGAGTCGGGAATTCAAAAGAAAATGAATAAATAAATTACCGAATTTATGGTCTGCTATGGATAGTTTTTAACTGGGAGCTTTCTAATGGGAATTTTCAGAAAGAAGGAGTAGATTTTTCGGAACTGTAGTATTAAACATTTATTGGATCCAACCATCTGATTCGACCGGTCTGCAGCCAGTAGACCGAAAGTAGATTTTCGTGACTGTATTTATTAAACATTCATCAGATTCAGTCCTCTGATGACCGGCCAGTCTACAGCCAGTACTCCAAAAATACATTTTTCCTAATTACCTCGTTCTTTTTTTTTTTTAGCAAAACAGGTGAACCCCTTTTATTATACCTATAGAAGAACAACCCTACACCAAGCCAAACAAAACCAACCCCCATTAAATCTAAAGTGAAACAATAAATAATAAATATTTTTTGGGTTGAACTTTCTCAAATGAATTTTAAAGTTCAGTTTCAGGGAGTAAGCTGAATATTAAGTTAAATTTAACACATGTTTCAGTTTATGTTTGAATGTGGATGAATTTATTTGACGTGCCAGTGTTTCACAAATTTAATAGGAGATCAAAATATGAACAATGGGGGCGTTCTCTTAAAATACCTGGCTCGCGATTTTCACAGGTGGCGGTACAACCTGTTTCCGTTGTGTTGAATGTTCTTGAGGGCACATGGGTCGTATGCGAGTGTAAAATTGTATAAAAGTGGCTGCACTAAAAAGGAAGGTCTAATATTGAAGACAATGTGTCAAGTGTAAAAGCTAAACCAAATGTCCTGGTTTGATTGGTGTAGGGGTGGTAAGCTATAAGAACAAAGACTGAGTCGGGGGTTGAGGGGGAGACCTGGACCCCACTTGTTGGAATATCTTGGAAATGATAACTTATTCCACATATTATATTTAAAAAAAAATGATTGTCCAAGTTAGAATGATGACTTTGGTGTTAAGGGATGTGATAGACTCTACTTTTTCAAAAGATACAATGCGACCTTTAAAACAAGAAAAACGAAGTGTAGCGATTCCCATTGAGTATCGCTTTCATTAAGTTGGAATAGCTTGTTCGTTTTCAGTTATTCTGCACCCTTCGTTCAAAGTCAACTCAAAATTAAATTACCGGTGATCAAACATAATGTATACATTGAAGGTGAGCCTGCTGTACAAACCGGTCTATAGGTCTAAACGAAGCTTCTTCGCTTCGGAAAAAACCCCACTGTAAATCAAAATGCCAGAATGAGTTAAAGTGTTTACTTAAATAACCAGAAATCCTCTTTCGAACAACGATGGCCTGTTCCTCCCAAACTACGCTGTGACAAAACGCATGGTTTCTTAATGTCGTTTGACAGAGGGTTGTGGAAAAAAACCCCCAAAATTTAAAGACACATTATTGGATAGCTTCTTTATTAGTCTGTGGGCTTTTGGTACAGGTGCCAATCTTAATCAACATTCCCATCATTTTCGATAAATTAATGTGGTTATTAAAAATAATTCACCATTTAACATTTCAATGCGTTGGCATACAGTTACAGAGCAAAATAGAATTGAAATTAGGAATAATCTATGACTTTCATTGCTAGATACAAGCCAGACCAAAAGCAAAGTCACTTCTGAGAAAACATGAACAGCCAATAATCTTGACTGCAGACCTGTGCGATGACGTCATTTTTGGAATGTTGATCTTGCACTTCGCTGAAAGTCAGTTGATTTTTGTTTAATTTACCTTCATGACATTTTCATGTGTATTTTTGTTTGAAAAAGGTGTGCACAACATTGGTAAGATTGAAGATAAAAAGTTTTCGCAGATTTACACAAAATAACTTACACGGTAAGATGGTCATGGTGGAAAACTTCTCTTGAAATATTTTTGCTTTAAATGCTAAAGTTTATTGTAGAAAAAAGAAAAGAAAAAAGAAGCAGTCTCCCGATGTTTAAAAAAAGTGAAAAAGGGGGTTTTCCCACAATTTTCTTGTGATTCTAATCAGTTAAAGTTTCACAGGTTTGTTATTTCATGTATATGTTGAGTCACATGAGGTGCGGATACTGGTCTTTGATAACTACCAATGTTGTCCATGTGCTTCAATACCAGAAATTATGAAAAAGTTACATGAAACTGAAGACCTCCGTCTCAACAGCCCATGACGTCATAATAAAAACATTATTGGGTCCTAAAAACTAGTGTCAAATGAAGGGTAATTGCCTTTCAATGCCTGCTTTTGATCCATATCAAATTGTCACACCTGCAATTTCAGTTTATCCTGACGCCTTCAGGGAAGTGTTGCGGTGGGCAGGTTAGTTAAAGACAAAATATATAATTGTTTGTTTGTTTGTTTGTTTTATTTCCATTCATACTTTCACACATACAGATAAATAATGATTAATGATCAATACAAAATATATCAACAATTGTAAAACAATACAATACAGTATGAATGGGGGTGACGTCCAGAGAAGGGCTGGCCTTCTGTAGTGGAGCACCCGAGACTGCGGTCAAATTGAAAAATTTTGGAAAATACAAGCAATGAGTTCCCAGGTTGGGTTATATATAAATGTAGTAAGTTCGAAAATAATTGAGAATTGAAACGAAACGAATTTGCAGAGTATTCTCTTGTCGGTCAAAGGATGTAGTCCTATGTTTTTTTTAATATTATTGAAAATTAAAGGATTGAAATTAATTTGGTCTTCCAAAAAAAAAACCCCAAAACCATGACTAATTTCTCAAAATCTAGCATTTTAGGCTAACATATCTCAAGGGAAGTTTTCCACCATGACCATTTTTATACCATGAGTTTTGTTGGCATGAGTTTTGTTTTGTTGAGTTTTATGGCTATATAGGGACCTATACATCGCCTGCTCAGAATGGTCATCAGTTGCAATTTCATATTCGTAATGATCAAAAGGTCATTAAATTAAAGCGTATAAGTTTGTAATAAAATATAACAAAATCAACAATTGAATGTTTTACTTAGAAAATGAATGTTTCTATTTGCCAGCCAAATACTCTGAAGACCACTCTTAACCTATAAACCCCATTTACCACTAGCTCCAAAATATGTAAAAGCAATTTTATGAGACCCATACAAATTGCACTGTTGACCTTATAGCTCTGAGCAGACGATATGGGTTTTTTTTCTTCTTCAATATTACTGATGATGTGCCCACCCTTAATGCTTGATATTCAACAAAAGTTTCGTAAAATATATTATTAGCAAATGATTAGAATGTGTGGACTTTCTTCTAGTCAACTGTCATTTTAATAGATGGTGGTCTTGAGGATGGTGGGGGCACCTATCTTAACAATATTAACCTGCTAGCAGTTTTGCCGCAAATGAAAGGCGCGATAGGTTGAGTGGGAGTAGTGGGTATGTCATTGGTGGTTGACGTGCTTTTCACCATTCACTATGACTAGCCAAATTTTGGCAGATAGAAGAGTTTCCTTCAGATTTCCTGGGCAATTTCCCCACTAAATTGATTTCTAAAAGAGAGATTTCCCACTAGCAAGGAACCATGAAAGGGTGTCGCGTACACCAGACGCCGTCTCAGCAGGGTATTCTCAACTCGGACAGAAATAGTGCACCCATATGAGCTAAAAATAAATCCACATTAAAAAAAATATATAGCGTACTCATTTTGGGGCTGGATAAGGACGACATGACATCATTTAGTGAACGTGTCCTATATTTACCTCTTGAAAACTCGTCCATACGCAATTAAGGCATGATACAGATTTGGCAATTGACGGTAATATCGACGATAATTTGAAGGCAAAATTGACGCCGTTAGCAAGTTTCCTGAGATTTAGTTCCATCTGTAATGCTGCGATTGTTAAAAGTCATTTCAGAATGAACTTCCTCTTGGCGGTTTTTTCTCTCTCCAAAACCTTGACCATCCCATTCGATAAAATGTTTGGTGTATTGTAAAATCCCCAATTAAAATATACAAATGATGTATTTTATGCTAAACCATTTGTTCGAATTGTGTTTTCAATCCCAGCATATTCTACCAAACTCGATGGTTCGGTAATTTCTGCATTAATGTTCAATTAGTTTATAAAATTGGTTTATGAAAGTAAACACTGTGTTTGCTGTTCCGGTTTCAACTGAAAAAAACTTTCTAATTGAGAATGCAAGAAACAGTTCGCGGTGAATTTTAAATGTTGACCTGGCTAACCCTGTACATTAAACATGTAATTATATGCAAATAGCTCACTTGTTGTCGGTCACGTTTTGCGGCTTAAAATGTAGGTACACTTCTGGCGCGCAGCATTGATCATGCCCACGTGAATATATTATATTATACACGACCATTATCTGCATGTATCCGTTTGCCTTTTGTTAATTGGCGGCTATCTATATGCAAAATGACACTGTAGGAGGTGTGTTGTAGGGCTAAATCGCTCAACTTGAACGGTAATAGGCGCCGACATGACTGGCGAGTAAGGGGCATGATTGCATCTGCAGGTCCTGAGCGATGAAGGATGCTGGTAGTGTATACAACAAACCTGCAAATGCCATCTAAAGCTGGCCTTTTTCATGCAGTTTTTATCCCAAACACAATACGCTCAGTTATGATAATTTTGGCATGTGATTATTTCTAATTGCACGTCAATGCCATGTTTTGGTCGCAGCGTACAACGAACTGAAGGGTCATGCATCATGAAGACAACCAGTTCCAGTTTATTTCGGGGTCGATCGGTAAAACTCTGTTTAAAAAACCTTGTGTTACAGAAGAGGACCCTTAGCATACCGTGCTTTTTAGCTACCCCCAATAAATAAATACAAATAATAAAAAAAATATAATAATAATACAAAATAAAAAAATAAAATAAAATAAAATAAAATAAAATAAAATAAAATAAATTAAAATAAATTAAAATAAAATGAAATAGAATAGAATAGAATAGAATAGAATAGAATAGAATAGAATAGAATAGAATAGAATAGAATAGAATAGAGTAGAGTAGAGTAGAGTAGAGTAGAGTAGAGTAGAGTAGAGTAGAGTAGAGTAGAGTAGAGTAGAGTAGAGTAGAGTAGAGTAGAGTAGAGTAGAGTAGAGTAGAGTAGAGTAGAGTAGAGTAGAGTAGAGTAGAGTAGAGTAGAGTAGAGTAGAGTAGAGTAGAGTAGAGTAGAGTAGAGTAGAGTAGAGTAGAGTAGAGTAGAGTAGAGTAGAGTAGAGTAGAGTAGAGTAGAGTAGAGTAGAGTAGAGTAGAGTAGAGTAGAGTAGAGTAGAGTAGAGTAGAGTAGAGTAGAGTAGAGTAGAGTAGAGTAGAGTAGAGTAGAGTAGAGTAGAGTAGAGTAGAGTAGAGTAGAGTAGAGTAGAGTAGAGTAGAGTAGAGTAGAGTAGAGTAGAGTAGAGTAGAGTAGAGTAGAGTAGAGTAGAGTAGAGTAGAGTAGAGTAGAGTAGAGTAGAGTAGAGTAGAGTAGAGTAGAGTAGAGTAGAGTAGAGTAGAGTAGAGTAGAGTAGAGTAGAGTAGAGTAGAGTAGAGTAGAGTAGAGTAGAGTAGAGTAGAGTAGAGTAGAGTAGAGTAGAGTAGAGTAGAGTAGAGTAGAGTAGAGTAGAGTAGAGTAGAGTAGAGTAGAGTAGAGTAGAGTAGAGTAGAGTAGAGTAGAGTAGAGTAGAGTAGAGTAGAGTAGAGTAGAGTAGAGTAGAGTAGAGTAGAGTAGAGTAGAGTAGAGTAGAGTAGAGTAGAGTAGAGTAGAGTAGAGTAGAGTAGAGTAGAGTAGAGTAGAGTAGAGTAGAGTAGAGTAGAGTAGAGTAGAGTAGAGTAGAGTAGAGTAGAGTAGAGTAGAGTAGAGTAGAGTAGAGTAGAGTAGAGTAGAGTAGAGTAGAGTAGAGTAGAGTAGAGTAGAGTAGAGTAGAGTAGAGTAGAGTAGAGTAGAGTAGAGTAGAGTAGAGTAGAGTAGAGTAGAGTAGAGTAGAGTAGAGTAGAGTAGAGTAGAGTAGAGTAGAGTAGAGTAGAGTAGAGTAGAGTAGAGTAGAGTAGAGTAGAGTAGAGTAGAGTAGAGTAGAGTAGAGTAGAGTAGAGTAGAGTAGAGTAGAGTAGAGTAGAGTAGAGTAGAGTAGAGTAGAGTAGAGTAGAGTAGAGTAGAGTAGAGTAGAGTAGAGTAGAGTAGAGTAGAGTAGAGTAGAGTAGAGTAGAGTAGAGTAGAGTAGAGTAGAGTAGAGTAGAGTAGAGTAGAGTAGAGTAGAGTAGAGTAGAGTAGAGTAGAGTAGAGTAGAGTAGAGTAGAGTAGAGTAGAGTAGAGTAGAGTAGAGTAGAGTAGAGTAGAGTAGAGTAGAGTAGAGTAGAGTAGAGTAGAGTAGAGTAGAGTAGAGTAGAGTAGAGTAGAGTAGAGTAGAGTAGAGTAGAGTAGAGTAGAGTAGAGTAGAGTAGAGTAGAGTAGAGTAGAGTAGAGTAGAGTAGAGTAGAGTAGAGTAGAGTAGAGTAGAGTAGAGTAGAGTAGAGTAGAGTAGAGTAGAGTAGAGTAGAGTAGAGTAGAGTAGAGTAGAGTAGAGTAGAGTAGAGTAGAGTAGAGTAGAGTAGAGTAGAGTAGAGTAGAGTAGAGTAGAGTAGAGTAGAGTAGAGTAGAGTAGAGTAGAGTAGAGTAGAGTAGAGTAGAGTAGAGTAGAGTAGAGTAGAGTAGAGTAGAGTAGAGTAGAGTAGAGTAGAGTAGAGTAGAGTAGAGTAGAGTAGAGTAGAGTAGAGTAGAGTAGAGTAGAGTAGAGTAGAGTAGAGTAGAGTAGAGTAGAGTAGAGTAGAGTAGAGTAGAGTAGAGTAGAGTAGAGTAGAGTAGAGTAGAGTAGAGTAGAGTAGAGTAGAGTAGAGTAGAGTAGAGTAGAGTAGAGTAGAGTAGAGTAGAGTAGAGTAGAGTAGAGTAGAGTAGAGTAGAGTAGAGTAGAGTAGAGTAGAGTAGAGTAGAGTAGAGTAGAGTAGAGTAGAGTAGAGTAGAGTAGAGTAGAGTAGAGTAGAGTAGAGTAGAGTAGAGTAGAGTAGAGTAGAGTAGAGTAGAGTAGAGTAGAGTAGAGTAGAGTAGAGTAGAGTAGAGTAGAGTAGAGTAGAGTAGAGTAGAGTAGAGTAGAGTAGAGTAGAGTAGAGTAGAGTAGAGTAGAGTAGAGTAGAGTAGAGTAGAGTAGAGTAGAGTAGAGTAGAGTAGAGTAGAGTAGAGTAGAGTAGAGTAGAGTAGAGTAGAGTAGAGTAGAGTAGAGTAGAGTAGAGTAGAGTAGAGTAGAGTAGAGTAGAGTAGAGTAGAGTAGAGTAGAGTAGAGTAGAGTAGAGTAGAGTAGAGTAGAGTAGAGTAGAGTAGAGTAGAGTAGAGTAGAGTAGAGTAGAGTAGAGTAGAGTAGAGTAGAGTAGAGTAGAGTAGAGTAGAGTAGAGTAGAGTAGAGTAGAGTAGAGTAGAGTAGAGTAGAGTAGAGTAGAGTAGAGTAGAGTAGAGTAGAGTAGAGTAGAGTAGAGTAGAGTAGAGTAGAGTAGAGTAGAGTAGAGTAGAGTAGAGTAGAGTAGAGTAGAGTAGAGTAGAGTAGAGTAGAGTAGAGTAGAGTAGAGTAGAGTAGAGTAGAGTAGAGTAGAGTAGAGTAGAGTAGAGTAGAGTAGAGTAGAGTAGAGTAGAGTAGAGTAGAGTAGAGTAGAGTAGAGTAGAGTAGAGTAGAGTAGAGTAGAGTAGAGTAGAGTAGAGTAGAGTAGAGTAGAGTAGAGTAGAGTAGAGTAGAGTAGAGTAGAGTAGAGTAAAACTAAACTAAACTAAACTAAACTAAACTAAACTAAACTAAACTAAACTAAACTAAACTAAACTAAACTAAACTAAACTAAACTAAACTAAACTAAACTAAACTAAACTAAACTAAACTAAACTAAACTAAACTAAACTAAACTAAACTAAACTAAACTAAACTAAACTAAACTAAACTAAACTAAACTAAACTAAACTAAACTAAACTAAACTAAACTAAACTAAACTAAACTAAACTAAACTAAACTAAACTAAACTAAACTAAACTTAACTAAACTAAACTAAACTAAACTAAACTAAACTAAACTAAACTAAACTAAACTAAACTAAACTAAACTAAACTAAACTAAACTAAACTAAACTAAACTAAACTAAACTAAACTAAACTAAACTAAACTAAACTAAACTAAACTAAACTAAACTAAACTAAACTAAACTAAACTAAACTAAACTAAACTAAACTAAACTAAATAAAATAAAATAAAATTACCAACTTACTAACTAACTAACTAACTAACTAAATAAATAAATAAACACATAAACACAATTTAAGTAATACTAGTAAAAGAACTAAAAAATAAATACATGAAAAATAAACAATTAAATTAACAAATTATTAATTAAGTAAGTAAATAAACAAATCAATCAACCAATCAAAAGTTGTCTTTCATGTTAGACCTTTCTCTACAAGGCCCCAAGAGTTGTGGAAACAATCTGATTTCAAAAGTGTTACATCGGATATGTTTACAAATACAGGCAACAAGTTCCAAGCAATTTTCAAGAAGAAAAAGCATGCACAAAGTTGCATTTTTACAGAATTTTCTTTGCGATAGTAAAAGAAGCGAGTGTCGGGAAAAAATTAATCATGTGATACCAAAATATTTCCTTTCGCACGCACTGCAGTTCTGCCTCCAAATTGCCTCGTGTGACCGTGCCCAGAAAGCTATACAAACGTAAACGCTTTAAAACAAATTCGTACATTTGAAAAGAATTAGTTTTTGCAAACTATACTGACAACCTATAAGTGTAAGGAACATGATTTCAACATAGAGTTGCATAAGCAGAGAATGTTTCTTAACAAATATTTGCTTGCGGGGAGCCATTTACTGGCATCAGTGCACATGACTTCTGACTTGTTATTTTGCTGGTGCCCGGTACCCTCCTCTGGCAAGCAAAATTGACAGTTTTGGTGCTTAAGCATCTCTAAAAGTTGACAAGGACGATGATGCAACAAGGCAATTTGACTATTTAAATGACATAATGTTTCTTCTTGCCCTCAAAGGTCTTGCCCTCAAAGGCAACTCTGCTATTATTGTAAAAGTACCATTTCCATTGAAGCGCTTGTAAATGGAATAAACATGAAATTTGATTTCACGTGTAAATCAAATTCCAACCGTTTGCAGCGCACCAAGCAACATGAACAAGCACCAGGCAGTAAACATGACACTCTAATGCTAATTATGGTTCTCAGTTATGGGATCAATTTCTCGCAAAGATCTCGCAGATCACAGGCGTCATTATGAACCCAAGATTTGGGGTAAAATAAAATCAGAACAATAATTTAGTTTGCCTTGCCCTTTCTCCGATAATCATGATTGATTCCTAATAAAGAAGGCTCTTAACTAAAGCTTTTCATATGAAAACCTGTATTTGTTTGAAGTTCAAGAAGTTACTGAAGATATAATTTGTTTATCAAGGAGATCTCGTTTTGCCTTTTAATTTACATTTGCAAACTCGTTTTAACGTGCAAAGAAGAAAATTTGTATTTTTATATGAAAAACCCTGTATTGGTTTGAAGTTCAAAAAGTTATTTAAAATATAATTTGTCGAACCAGGAGATCTCGTTTTTCCTTTCAATTTACATTATTTTTCAAACTCGTTTTAACGTACAAAGAAAAAACGGGTATTTTTTTATATCAAAAACCCTGCATTGGTTTGAAGTTCAAATAAAAAAAAAATATATAACTTGTCGAACCAGAAGATCTCGTTTTTCCTTTTAATTTACATTTGCAAACTCGTTTTAACGTGCAAAGTGGCGGTGGTGGTGGCGATGGTGGTGGTTGGGGGGGGGGGGGGGGTGATACTCGGAAAACGCTAATGGCTGATTATGTTTTGGCAACTTGGTAGTCACAGACCATGGTCCAGTGACGCTCCCCGAACTTTTGAATCCGGTGAGGGTAGAATGGGGAAAGGGGGGGGGGGGGAGACTCAGGATTTTGACGGTGGGGATCGGCAAATGATTACTTTCCCCAGAAATGGCCGTCAATGCGGATACCTTTATATTAAAATTACAATTTAAATATCTACCTAGGTTGGCGGTTATAGGGGTGGGGGGGGGGGGTACACCCATCGGGTAAGTAGCCACGTATCCATACTGGGAAGGGGCAGCCCCAACCTAATATCTGATTTATTATTGTATAAAATATAACGACGACCTGGTATGACATTAAGTTGCCATTGCTGGAGAATTACAGAGAAAAATAACCGCCATCCAATCTGCATGCAGTACGTCATTATTCAGTCTTGGTGTAATGCCTCTTATGCAGTCTCATTCAGACCTTTACGAGTCACCAGTGCGATTTGTGACGGTTGTTGTTATGAGGTAATAGAATTATGCAAATTTATTCATGGGCAGCCGAAGTGACTGGTCAAACGATAATCTTGCTGATGTAATAAAAGTAAGCCTATATTGAATTGCCATGAACAGATTAGTTTAATACTGTATAACACCCTGTTTAGTATTGAGAAATAATTTCTCATACAATTCGGGACAATAATTTCTTTGATTGCACTTTACGATGTTTTTTTATTAACTTTCTTTAACTTGTTTAGCTGTTCTTTTCTTGATTTTATGTGGTACGGGAAGAAGTTATAATTTCTCAACTTCTCAATTTCTCAACCATGAAATGCCCTAGAATGCTGTCACTGTGTTTGTGTAAACAAGATGTACCAGGGTCTATATTATAGGCCATGATTGATAATCATTTGGATTTGTATTTGTTGCAATGTTTCAATTTCAAAAATCAATGGTGATAAAAATCCTCTACAAGTTAAAATCCTCCATACCAGAGATAATTATTCCCTTCTAAAATACAAGCAAAAGAAGACATACTATGATTTTGAAGACCCGATGGACTGTCATTACTTAATTCGGTTGCAGCGATCGAAATAAGCAAGAACTGAGCGCCCACAAAATCCTAGCAAAAGTTTGTCATTGTTTTCTCTCAAACGTGGCCATCGATTCGAATTAGATGAAGTTTTCACTGGTAACCATATCGTGTGTTAACTGAATATACTAGAGTATTGAAATGAATTTACTCCGACAAAACCAACGACTTGTCATACCTGGAACTGAATTAAAACTTTTCTTTCACCTCGGTTTAGAAGAAAATTAATCTTTTCACACATTTTTGAGCAAAAAAGTTGGGTTGATTAATACAACTTTATAAAGTGTCCGTCGTTTTATCACATTAATTCATAAGGAACAATATTTTAAAGTGAGTACAGAGACCTTGTAAAATATCACCGCATGTATAATGGGGTGTGTTTATCTGAAATGACCATTGGCAATTTGATTTATACCCCAATTTCATTATCATATGACGACTGTGAGTGGATTGGGGACGGATCGCATGTGTAGAAGCAATATCGTGCTCGATGCATAACACGGCCTGTCAAAATAGTTAACAGCAGCTAGACGCTTCATGAGATAACATATACTGCAAGATTACAGTCGTGTAATGAGAGGAAAATTTATTGTGTGAGGCAGATTTTGAGGAAATGCGTACACCACGATAATCCAACAGTAACCTTGTGATTGTGACTTTCAGTCGGGACTGTATAACAGATGTAAATGCCTTGTTATTGGTCATTTAATCCCCCCTTTTTAAAGTTAAATCTTAGCAGTTTTTTGTTTCTCTCTGAAGGGCAAGCTGCACAAGTAATGGGCCTATCCCAAACCATACCTGTACATGTATTGTTAAAAGATTTTAGGTGTGTATACATAATTATTATAACAGAGTATAAAAATTTATTTTTTACTAAGCTTAATTTAAAGATTCCTGCATTTCCCATTACATTATTGCAAAACAGTGATGATGATGTTAACGGGTGCACTGCAGTTCCGTGGTTACCGGTTCAGTAATGAACCTGTATCACTACCTCTGTTTTTCACGTTAAGGACAGGGCCCGGCCCCTTTCTCATGGAATACACTTTTTGTACCCAATGTTCAGATTAGTGCTTGGTTCGTAATCCATTGCTAATGAAGCAGATGTGATGAGGTCCCCCCCCCGATCCGTAAGACACACCCCTCCCTCTTTATTGTACAACTTTGGTCCTAGATAATACTAATTCAATCCTTGTTGAAAATGAATACATAAATACCGAAAGACAATGGCTATTTCAAAAGGGTGTTTTAAAATTATACTTCAAATACATTTTGTCTATAGCCAAGCCTCATTGTACGAGGTTGTAGCAAAGCTGTATCGTACCCACAGTACTGTCATTACGCAAAGAGCCGCGCAAACGTAATGCTGCATATACCCTCTGGTTGGCTGCGTCTCCTTTGCATGACCGGATCGGATGCATTCGATGCCGGTAAGCTCAACTAAAAAGATTCGAACAAGGCTACTTCGGTGCCAATCAAGATTTTTTTTTGAAATAAAAGGAGAATTAACTATACACAATGAGAACCAAATGGTATTAACAAAATGCAAACATTACACAAAAATTAAGCTGTAGAAAGCAACAAGATTGTGCATTACTCAGTTCTGTTTGTCTGGCATTCCACAACGACAGATTTATACCGACTGATGGTCAGTCAGTGAAGAAAACTTGTACGTAAGAAAAGAGGCTGAAAAGGTGCGTAATGTATTCATGCTGTTTCACGTCCACCAGCAATTTGCAAACAGTTTTGCATGTTGTTACATGGGATTGTATTTTGTGCATTGTCTGTGGCATATGCCAAAGTTTTTGAATGTTTTTCGTCTTGATACAAAATCATCTATCAAAATTCGTCCAGAGAAAACATTCATTTAGATTAATTTAGAAATGGATAGAAGTATGTAGACAAATTTGAATCTTCAAAAAGATCGCCTGCAGATGACTCCAGGAAATTTCCGTGGTGTCCGTTTGAATGTTGCCCTCAATACGGTAGCACCTCGCTTAACGTGAATATGGGTATGGTTCGACGTTGAAAATACCGTGACAGAGCAATTTCGCTGCTTTCTGAATAAATAGGCAATGTATTCAACTGAAACTTTCACAGATAACTTTTGAATGTATCTTTTTTTGATAATTTTGCCTATAAACCAGCATTACGTTTACATAAACCAAACGACGACCCTACCTTGAACTGCCCCCAGGTGGCCCCCTTGTGGTGATAAAAAAAGGTATGTTCACAATCATGCTTATATAATCTTTAGAATAACAAGGGTCTTAATCCGGATCCTATGGCTCCAGACTATTTGGGATTTCAGGCCAGAATATCTCGGAACCTCTGGTTGATCCAGACTAGGGATCCTCTGGTGCCAGTTTTGAGCCGGACTTCAGGTTAGAATGTCCCGGAGTCTCAATCAAAAACTTACCCGGATTTGGGATGAGATTGACCCGTAAAATCGGATAATGCTGACCCGGAAATAGTGTCTGACCCGGAAATTGGTCTAGAACCCCCCCCCCCCCCCATACCCAGATCCGGTTCTTATGATCCGGAATCCTTAGAGGGTTAGCATAATATTAATCCCATTTAACAGACTACAACAAGCAGCTCGGCCACACACTCACATTCTCGACGTGTTCACTCTCGCCATTTCACATCTTGCAGCGAGATTTCAAAGGTGTCGATAGCAATCGTTGGTAAACAATACAAGGGGATCGAATCTCGTCGTGTCACGTCTGGAACGAAGTTTCAAAGATGTAGACGGCAAACTACATTTATCTTTGGTAACCTAGCTTTATGACGCAAAATGGCTACTCATACAGCTAGATAACCAAAGAGAATTGCGTCACCAAGATGGTCACGTGGTACAACACTGATGGGGCGTGACTGCTGGGGCACTCCTTGGAAAGCAAGGTGTCTTGAGACAGACGCACTCTGGTGTTGGTTAGTCTATCATCTGCTGACGACGATCAATGTTACTTCAACCTTAGAAACTTTCAGTCAATTTACTGTTTTGCAAAGGGCGATCTTTAGATTTACATTAATTTAAAAAATACTCCCATCGGATGGGGTCTCGAGTCTGGACTAATCATGTAAACCTAGGCCTATTATTATTTTGTTAATGACTTGATGAACATTGTTGAATAGAGCGGCTCAAAAACCGGAATTAATCACAGTAAAACATTTTATTTACAAACTTTAAATTATGTTTGACATTTTGTAGTGGATTTTTGTTAGCTGTTCTTTGAACTCCCAGCGGTATTGGTGAATTTGCTATAACCTTCTAGGCTGCCGTGAAGCAGACACACATACCACATTGTGACCCAAGAGCATCTGTGACTGCACACATGACTTCATTCAAAATGGATGCCAGAAGTTCAATCAGACTGGACAACATTCACAGAATATGTTCCCTATATATACAGTGAAAATGTCCTACAAATACAACAGTTTACCTAGTGGACAAAACATACATGGTTTTTGTATAAGAAATATTCGCCGTTGCATGGTTACAAGAAGAAAGTTTAACCCGAGTGACAAGTCGTACGTTTTTAACCATAATATAACATTTGTTTTTTGAATTATTATGAGCCAATTTCTTGCAAACGGCAACATTGGAGTGACCTGAAACATGTCATGCACCGTGTCTTGACGTTATTAGAACTGAATAAACACAATGTGCGGAAGCATTTACGGTCCGATATTAATGGCAGGCCCACACGTTATAAAGGGATCACTCCGCGTTGTTTTTTGGAAGAGAATATTCTTGTAAATTTCATATCTCCAGTTCCCATTCAAACAATTTGTGAAAGTTTTACTGAATTAGGCAGTCACGTTCCATTGAAACAATCGAAAAACCGGTATTTTTTTGTAAGGGATTTTATCCTCGTGCATAATATTCTTATTTCGATTGCATGCAGTGGTCGAAATAACCAGCAGTAGTTGGGAGGTTTTCGAATGTTGTTTTCTCGACTTCGACACTTTCAGACGGAAACATTTCACAGGAGAATTGACACAGGTTTAAACTTTATAATCAGTGAGCGTCCAGATTATACTATAAAAAACCAATAGTTACCAAACCCTGTTATGTTTTGGTGATTAACAATCATACATGTTATCTTTAACTGAATATTGCAGTGGTGTATGCATGAACAGCTCTGTTAATTCACGCGGTAAAATCAACTGAAGAAATAATGGGTGCACGGACGCCTGCGTTGGGTCCACACTACGGCAGAGGGCACGGGGAGTTCGTGGCTTCCACCTGAAATCGGGCGCACCAAAACCTGAAAAAAAAAAAAACTGCATTGCTGTGCTGTGTAAACCACACTTATAGGTAGCCTCTTGTTGAGCTGTACAACCACACCTCGACAATGTTTGTGTCGGCCATTTTGTTATTTCGTACGTTGTTTCACACATAGATGCTTTAGCTGAACATGACTGTAGATTAGCTATAAACCGAGGCCTACCTAAACAATGTATCCTTCTTATAATTGGACTATCACTGGGGAAAAGTTGTGCATTTTCTGAAATTGATTGTCAGTCAAAAAGGCCAAATCAATAGATTGATTTGGACTGAATCTATCATGAGTGTTGTTTTTAATAACTTTATAATAACTTAACACGGGTGGCATTTTCGCAGTTTTTATCCTACGGGGTTGAGAATCGTTGCTGACAAAAGGTCTGAAACTAGGATCCAAATGTCGGTATGTTGAAATGATGCCACTCTCATAACCCCTGGAGCTATAGATTCCAAGGAACTTTGGGGGAACAGTTTTCTCAGTGCTAGAGAAGTAGATCAAATACAAATGTCTTTAAATCTGATGTTAGTTAGATATTGTGTTGATTCGCTGTCCACATCACTCGTTCCAGCAACAACCAAGATGGTTTGCTTCCGTTTAAAACATCCATAGATGTCCCAAGACATGCCAGAGTCAAAGGAATCAACCAATTTGAGTCCAATTTACTGTCTTTCCTGTCCAATGAGGTCATTTGAAGGCTAAGCGGCCATTGTACGTGTGGACAAGTCAGAGTTGAAGGCAGTCTCGTATGGTGTAGTCACACGTATAGCACTTTACACCAAGAGGGAATCTGGGTTGGGTTTCGACGATTCAAAGTTGTCAGTATTGCCATAGTGATTTGTATTGTGACATCACACTGTGCTTAGCAATTAAGATTGATTCACACTTAAGATAAATCTTAACCCTTTGTGAAATTGGCCCCGGATTACGTTTGTATTTGTATCTTCTGTGCACAATAACATACTTATTTTATAGGTCTATATACTTCCATGCCTAAAAGGAATGACTGGTAGAGCTGACAAAATAGTCGCAGACAGTGTTCATGTTTTGTTTGATTAACCACATTAAATAACAAACCTGTGAAAATTTGAGCTTTATCCACTGTGTGAGTCAGGAAAAAATACTGAAAAACCATGCACAATTTTCAGTATGTGAACACACTGTCCTTAATTTTATGTGTAACAACTGAAATCAGCTGTTGTGGTTTTAGGTTTTCAGATAGGCCTACAGTTTTCTCGAATATGCTTCATTTCAGGGGGAATTTTTCACAGAAAAAAGAGTTCGTATATATGAAATTCATAATCAGTAAATTTTCAGACTAAAATTTAAAAATTATGTTTTTTTTATCTTTACCAATTCTGTATTCATTGAATCTTTACAGTGACAAAAGAATCTGATATAAACGAGGTGTGCATTTTGAATACCGACAGCTTGAAAACTGCACCCCCCGCCGCCCCGCCCCCCCTCATTGGTGAATAAATTTAATCTTTTCTGAATCAAATATCTTGATGTTATTGCGGCAATAACTCAGTTCCATTGATGAACTGATTACCCGAACAGGCACACTCGCCTGCAGGTTCAGATTACTGGCTGTTTTTGATCAAGTTTGTTTCAGTTAAATCAGTAAACATACTTCAGTTTCAGTATAAAAAAAAAATCATAGATTGCGGCGACCACAAACTCGGCACTTTTTTCCAATGTAGCAAGCACTCAGCGTTCTATGGGTTTTGAATCGTAAAATACAACGCATGGAACGTAACACAAACTGTGTCGAGAAATCATGAAAATGTTTGTCTTTCATATGAAAAAGGTTGACTCTAAAAATAAAATTTAAGCGAAAATCGGGAAAGATTTCCACCCGATGAAATGCTTTCATGTAGAAGGAGATTAAGCCAAACAATCAGGCTAACATAAACTTGCATAAAATTCCTACAAAATACCAACCTTGTCTCGAAAGCGCGGTAACCCAGTTTCCACAAGTTGAATAACTGTTTGGTGTAATCATTGAAAGCTATTTGCAGCGAATCGCCTCTCAACAAAACAAATGCCGTGCCATACCTTTAAATGAGTTAGATTTTACCAAAACAGACAAACACAAAAAGAGTGAAGTTTCAAGCCTGTACCATGGAGGTCATTGCAAGAACTCATGGGTCAGGAGGTCAGGAGTTAAACACGAGGCAAAGTCATTAGAATATTATAGTCGGGTCCTCGGGTGTGGATCAAATTGCACCTGGTCAATATGCAAACTGAAATGGGGCAAGGACTCAACGCTGGAGGGCAATTATTGCCGATCATTTCTCACACAGAATGAAACCAGTTCAGTACCTGGATTTTTTATTTCTTGAATTTAGCTAAGACAAAAGTTGTCTGTGTTTTCTAAACTGAAAATTTGTCGAATGGAAAGGGCTTTTGATGATGGTGAAAATAACCCCAATTATACAAGAATATATTTGACATGTCATTATTTGGAGTCTTGGCGTAGTCATGCTGTGTGGCACGACTTTAGGATGAATACAGTCTATTTATTTATTCGTTACCAACTGACAAAGTATCACGATCCACCAAATTACCACTCATAGTCTGAAAATTAATGTCCGGTCTTAGGAACTTTACCGAATATCATTTCATCAATGCTAAACCACGACCCTCTAGACAAGGTTGCTGCTCATTATATAGGACCGTCAATTGTAGAAACATGGATTCAAAATAAATATAGTTAGAAATTAACGTTACTTCGATGTTTAACCTAGGTAAGAATAGAAGGGGAATTCCTTTGTAACCCAAATCAATTAATTTCACCACCGAAGAGGGCAGCTTTCCCGCAAAGTCACAAATCAATTATCAAGAAAAAGTAGCACTATGATCCCCCAAATTGCTTATATTTCAAACAAAAAGAGATACGTATATAAATGTACACAAAATCTCTGACAATTTAAATGTTTTGCAGCGTTGGTTTTTTAACTATACATTGACCACTACGTTCTACGACTTATAAGATGTTTTAACTTGACTACGTTTTCAAAGAATAGGTTGGATTCTTGAAAACTAAAGGAACGGAATGAGCTTATTGTGCCTAGAACCAATATGGATAAAACCTTTGAAAGCAACAGTCTGCATTAACAATAATACTGGTGCACGAATAACCCATCAAGCTTTTAACAAGAACAGGGGTTATATATAGGCATCGGTATGCCGTGCCAAATCACGTGCTGGGCGATGCATGCCATAAACATTTCATAGTTTAGTATAGTAGCGATTCAGTTCAAGGCTGACCTCAGTAAAGCAGAGGTCAAATTAAAATGGCTTCCGGTCAATATAGAATCGCCTGGGGAATAGATTAAGGTTCCAGTGTGTAGAACCAAAGCTTATCTAAACTCTTAACTTCACAAGTTTAGCATCAATCTAAATGGCAGCTTCCTCCTTGGTTTTGGTTTAAATAATCGGAATAAATTGACAGAGGGAGAACAAAAATGCATTTTAAGAATCATTTTCCTCGTGGTGACTCGGCCTAGATTGCGTGCAAGCCCGCCAACGAATCGGCTGTATTCCCTGTTTGACTTGACGATGAGGTTCCCGTTATTTTTGGCGTTATTCCAACCAGGATAATCAACTCAACCTTGGAGAATATTATTTCATCATCAGAATACTAACAACAATATAATAAATAACTTTATGAAGCGTCATTGCAAAATTGATACAAAGCCCCATACTTGTTCAAGCAAAGACAACCATTTTCGGTCAACAAAAAAGCAAGTTGCAAAAGAACTTTTTTTCTAGAGTTTGTGTTGATCACATTATGAGCACTGAGGAGCAACTTCACGTTGAGTCAATTACTGATATAAAATGAATTTTAAAGATTGACAACTACAATGTTTCATGTTGATCAGGCATAATGTTCGTGACTATATTTCACAATCAATTTATACCGTTACAAAACAGTTGAACATTAATCAAAAAAGAAAACAACTATTACCTATTTCTACAGTATGCAACGGGTAATATTTTAACCATTTATTTGTAAACATCCTGGCTGTTTTGTTTGCTTGCGAAAAAT